>BFEA01000102.1:2588826-2610516 GCA_003427395.1 Chara braunii
AAAAAAAAAAAAAAAAAAAATGGAGACATTGATGCCACCCACAGGAGGTTGACATAAATAATGTGCAATGTGGGGGATAATTTGGGGGGTAATTTAGGGGGCAATTTGGGGTGTAATTTGGGGGGTAATTTGAGGTTCAATGCACCAGTGTTAAGGCATTCGGTTCGCTGGTGGCTCACACACTTTACGTGGATCCCATCAGGCTGGTGTAGGATCCACGCCCCCGGGATTCGAAGTCATGATATGTTTATCAATCAACATTAACATGTGTGCATCTACCTTGCTGGGAATGGCAACCATTCACTGCCACATGGCAGTGACACGTGGCAGCGACAGCATCGCTATTTCGCTGCAAGATGAACATTGAGGCAACACAGCAGATCCATCGAAAAATTCTTTCAAATCGAGTGATCAGAACAATGACCATAACAAATAACAGTATTATTTCTTCTCCTATTTCTCCTTCTCCACTCCGTTTTCTCTCTTCTACGAGCAGTAGACGCATGTGCCCTGCCATTGTGTTGTTAACCCTCTGAGCGGCAAGGTCACAGGGGTTCGAAGACCCAGGAAAATAAAGTCATGTTTTTTTTTCTCTTTCTCGTGGAGATTGTGCACATTCGATTTTCTTGTTTCTTTTTTTCCTTTCTAATTAAAAAGAAGATTTCGCATTTCAAAATCACACTCGATGCCTAAAGCAAACGGCAACAGTCCAATAAGGACTATACTCACACCAGCACTATATAAAACGTATCTCACCGCATTTACGGTCGGACCTGGATGAATCTGACCGCAATTACAACCAGAATTAAGTCCTAGTGTGAGTATGCCCTAAAGATAGAAAAGAGACAGCCAGATCACCACGCCGTGCTAGGGCAACAGAAACCCGTGTCGTCCCAGACACACGCCTTCCATCTCTTCTGCCATCCCCACCCAAACCCTATTTCGTGTCCAACGCACCAAATCACGTGCGGCTACCATTTCTTTTTTTTTTTTCCCTGCGCACACAGCTTTTTTTTTTTTTTTTTTACGCGTTCAGCTCATATTAACGACTACCATTTCAAGCTCGTCACTCCGAAAAAAAAACAACAACCCAGCATCCATCCTTACAGTATGGCCAGATCACTCAGCAGAAAGACCACTGGCAAACCCTGGACAAACGACTTTTAAACCCTCGTAATCATGACTGTATCGGACGGGATAGCTAGCTTGTATACAGACGACCGGGGCGACTTTTGGTCGGAGAAAAACGATTCTCGCTCAGCGGTTCCTCTGGCAATAAGAAGAGGACGACTACTACCTCATACCGCCGAACATAACGCCCCATCATCCCGACTTAGCTCAGACCGGAATAGGGTTTATAAACACTGTGGCTGATCAGCAGTTGTGTTCCCGCGAATAACCAATAAACTCGTTAATCGCGCTTTACTCGCTCATTTAAGCAGCAGTCTCCACATACCTACCACTACCGCCAAACGCAGAGGACCATAACATTCCCAACAAGCAACTGCACCGACACAGGAGAGAGATTCAAACAGATTTTCTCTCGCAGTTCTCGCGATCGACGCGGCATAACCGTTCGAAAAAACAGTATTGTCATCATTTCAATGAATCCAGGATAGGGGCTACGATGCCACACCACCCACTCGGAACAAAAAATATTTTCCTCCCATCTCTTTTAACTCTCTATCTCTCCCTCGATCTCATTCTCAATCTCTACCTCTACCTAACCACTTACCAATACTATTTTCAGGTTAGGCGGTCATTACCTCATACTTAGGCGCTGCACCAAAAAATCACCGCAGATTGACGTTTTCTCTGGCGAGGAACGACAAACGACGACGATGCGAAGGCAACAGCTGCATGGCACAAAGAAACCAACCGCCCAAGTTTACACAGACCAGCGGCAGCCAGGAATAAAGATCGACTGCGAAATAAGCACTTAACACCAACCAACCATTCCACGACCTTTCTGTTTTTCAATTATTTTCTAATTTAATTCATTTTGTGACCACCCCACGACACTGCGTGCAGATGATCTCCAATGAGCAATGACTCTCAACAGATTCACACTGCTCCAGAGGGGAGAGGAAAAAACAACAAAACATTGAGCTCTCGCCTTTCAACGGGCGTTAATAAACCGTCAAAAGAATTTCGATTCGTAAATCAGATCGACATCAAAAATTGCGGACATTTTCTTTCCCAGCCCCTCAACATATACCGAGAAAAACAACATCTACCAGCGACAAGAAAGCAAGAGAAGTGGAGGAAAAAGACCTGCCTTGACCTGGGAGGCTAAGGGAAATCTATCAGCGACCCCAAGATGATAGAAGTTGGAAAAAAAAAAAAAAAAAAAAAAAAAAAAGGGCATGGCCCCATCTAGGAGGGTAAGGGCATATTGTGACTGTATCGGACCCTGCTAATGACGACATTCCGTAGATAAAGAACTACGGTAGTGCGAGTACAATTAACTCTTGTTCCGTCTGGTACAACGAGAACGAGACTGAAGAGTGGACAAGATTGCAGATATAAATAGATCGAGACTAATAAGTCGATCATGATGATTGGAAGACTCTGACCTACACAAGACCACAACTCCGCACACATCCGAAAAAATGGAAACTAACTAAAATTAATATCTATGTTTCTTCTTTCTCACTTTCTGTCTTGCTCTCTTTCCCTCACACCTAGACGATCGCTTAGTTGATCGCGGACAAAACACCCTGCTCCAACAGCAGCGTGAAGTTCGACTCGTTGGCTGCCGGGCCCTCGAATTGGATGGGACCGGGGTTTCTGAACCGGTCGTTGATGGCCCAGTCGTCGCGCACAGCGGCGAAAGCAGTGAAGGGCGCGCCATCGAGCTCGACGAGAGCCTTTCTGATGACGGGCTTGTTCTTCCCCTTCCTCCTCTCCACTTGCATGAGGCTCGTGAGCGGCGTGCCTCCTGCGGTCCACTCCTTCGTCGGCGCCGTCAAGTTGTTCACGGAGGCCATGTAACCCGTCAATCCAGATTGAAGAAGGGCTCCCGCCGTGTACCCCAGAGCGTACGTGTAGTTGGCATCGAAGTTGGAAGGCAGTCCGCACCGGCCTTCGTACCCGAAGAAGTGGTTCTGGCAATTGAAGCTGCCTTTGAACGTGCCCTCGGCTTTCTTCACCTTGAGGTCGGCCGCGACCATCTCCATCAGCATCTTCTCCATCTCAATCTTCGACACCTGGACATTGCCGTGAGGGTCCCGCTCGAGCAGCAACTGCTCTTGGATCGTGGGCGGAAGGATGTCGAACACGCTCCTCGACGCCGCCGTCAGGTCCTTCTTCCACTCTCCCTCCTTGTCGACGGTGGTCTTCGCGAGAATGTCATTCAACTCGGCGATCAGGACGCTGATCTCCGGAACGAAGTCGATCAGGCCCTCGGGAATCAGCACCACTCCGTAGTTTCTCCCCGCCGCCGCTCTCTTGACCACCACGTCCAGCACGTAGTCCTTCACTTCTTTCAGGGTCATCTTCTTCGCAGCAACCTCTTCTCCCACGAGAGTGATGTTAGGATGGGTTTGGAGAGCGCATTCCAGAGTCACATGGGACGCGGCGCGGCCCATGAGTCTGACAAAGTGATAGTACTTGGCCGCCGACTTCGAGTCGATCATGACGTTGCCAATCAACTCCGAGAAGATCTTGCACGCAGTGTCGAAACCGAAACTCACGGGCACCTCCTTCGACTTCAGATCGCCGTCGATGGTCTTCGGGCACCCGATCACCCTCGTCTTCAGCCCCTCGTTCTTGAAGTACTCCGCCAGCACACAGGCATTCGTGTTGGAGTCGTCACCGCCGATGACCACCAGACCGTCCAGATCCAGGCTCTCCACCGTCGACTTGGCCATCTTCATCTGCTCGTCGCTCTCGATCTTGTCACGCCCGCTGCGGATGATGTCGAACCCGCCCTGGTTGCGATAAGGGTAGAGGAAATCGGCAGTAATAACCGCATACTTGCCCTTCATGATGCCACCGGGACCGCCCAAGAAGCCGTACAACGTGCTGCCGGGCACGTTCTTCTCAAGGTAGTCGAAGATTCCAGCGATCACGTTGTGACCGCCGGCCGCCTGGCCTCCAGACAGAACAACACCCACCTTCAACGGCGCCGAGCTCAAGGTGCTCGACTCCGACGGCTCCACGATGGCAGTCGGCTGCCCGTACATGCTCTTGAACAGAGCGGCGATGTCCTCAGAGTTCGCAGCGCTGGTCGTGGGACCGCCATAGCTGATCTTGAACGATCGCTCCAAAACTGCAGGCAACACAGTCTCGTACTGAAGACGAGCCTTCTGAAGCGTGCTGTAGTTGCTCAAGATGTCATTGGCGGGAGCCATGGTCGGCTGGCTGCTCAAGAGATGTGGCAAAAGTAGTAGTGCAGACGAACAAGCGCGCGACTTTCTGGGATATGGCGGAGCACGCAGGACGGCCTTCGAAAACCAGCGAACACCGCGCGCCACGCACCCTTCCCTACTAACCCGCACCTCTCGTATCGTAAGGCTGACTGACCTCGATGGTGTTCGCAAGTCTCCAAGCCGGGTTATAACCTCGTGTGCACTGCTGCTGCGCTGATTAGCCAAGGCCACGACGGCAAACCGGGGACTTTGCCGTCCCGCTCCCGTGCACCTGCTGACTCGGCATTGGCCGCGCGAATGTCCAACTAACCACAGTACATACGGCGGGGCCAACAATGTTTTATTGTTTTTTCAATTATTGTTTTATTATTTTTTAGGGGCCAACAACTTGGCCTTGGCAGGGGCGGACGAAACGTCGTTTGGCAGCGATAGGCGGGCGCGGAGATCCGCTCACATCCGCGGACGTGCTGGGATTCAGTTTGGTAATCTGGCGGGGCCACGGCGTCTGAGATTTTGGCCCTGCTGCGCCACTCACCGAATGTGCAAAATGAGAATGAATCTTCCTCTAGAATGGGAACATACCCCTCCGTATCTTGTGTCCTTTTCACATTTGGCGAGGGCATTTTTCTACCCCTTCCAGTTTGGGCGGGGTGATTTTCAACCCTTCTGTTCACTGATGGCCTCAGGTGGAGGCTTGCTTGCTTGCGGCTGAGGACCTGAGGACGTGAGAATAGCCTTTCGGATTGGCCAACCATGGGGGGGGAGGCCGCGGGGCACGCAGTCCTAAGAGCTTTAGCTTTTCTTTTTGTCCACGACCCAATCAAACTGGTGGAGGTGATAAGAGCATCCCCCACGAGTTGTGCCCATGCCCCACTTGAGGAGGTTTAGTTCTGGTTTTGGAGTATTCACGGGTCCCTGCCGTCAGATCTGAAAATCTTATGGCCACAAGGTGACCACATTGAAAAGATACTCAAAACATGCCCCTGCTAGTGGGGCATGGCCCCCGCTTTAATTTGGTGGGGAGCTGCTCGTGCTGGAAATAGGGTCCAGATTCCATTTCCTGAATTTCATGAAGCCGATGGTCTAGACTTTTCCTCCCCATGCAAACCTCCTACCCCATCCCCAAATTGTGACTTTGATATCCCGCTGCCTAGGCTGCCTGGGACTCGTCGAGATAAAATGGAAAAAACAGAAGTCCTTGATGATGGCCGATTGCTCAGAAGTGAGTCATAGAGTTGGGGCCGCAGGCCCACACACCGCGGGAAAATCGAGGGTGGGCGGGACCGCTTCGCCAAGATCTTGGCGAGAAAAACAACTCGGCCTCTGAGCAGACTTGGTGGCTGTGCTGTGACCGCAGGTTTGCCTATGCGATGGGCGCAGCTGCCGGCGGATGAAATCCCGAAGCCGCTCCGCGTGAGTCAAGTCAGCCTGCAGCGACCGGTCCTKTGCCGGTTACTTATACACTCGCAGCTCCTGGATCAAGTGGCGGTCGGTCCTCCGAAGGGCTTCTTCCGGCAGGGTGAGTTCCACTAAGTCCCTTCGTGGATCTTGGCTCACTCGCTCGCATCCGTAGATCTTGAAAATAAGGAATTAATCCTAGAAAAGGACAGTGAATTCTTTAGAAAGACAGCGCCCTCCGTTGAAACTGAAGATCGTTGACGAGAAGGCCACCAAGAGACAGTTATGAATTAAAGAAATTGGTCCTTAGAAACAGTGTCCGCCGTTGATACTGAAGATCGTCGATGATAAGACCTCAGGAGACAGTTGCGAAAAAATAACTGAATTGATAGTATCTTGTCAATGCTGAAGTGATGGTTGCATCTGGCCCCGTCGAGTAGGTACCAACTACAAGGGCTCGAGTAAGACAGTTTTGTGATAGGGGAACGATCTACCCCTATCTAGCCTTCAGGTGCTGAAGTGATAGTAGACAATAGTGCAACGATCACGGACTTGAGCTTCGATGACAATCTTCAAAAAATGCGAATTTGGAAAACAAGAAATTTCGTGATAGGGGAACGATCTACCCCTAGTAGCCAGCCTTCTGGTGCTGAGGAAATCACAGACGCTACCCGTATCCAAGACCCAGGATGCTCCACAGCTAAGAATGGTCCTACCCAATAGGATCAGACTAGCAAGTTGGAACATCCGGGGCCTTGGAGATCATAATGATACACACAAAAGGAGTAGACTTTCACGCTTGACTCATTCCAAAAATATACACATCCTTGCTCTGCAGGAAACCAAAATTGGGTTTGAAAAGATGCAAGAGATTCAAAGTTGGTGGCCTGACCCGCAATACTGGGCTCCTGCGGATGGCACGAAAGGCGGTGTGGCAGTTCTGTTGGACAAGAGCTTAGAGGTCGATGTGATAGATAACTGTTCAGACCCAGAAGGCCGCTGGGTATGGGTTAAATTAGCTGTGGATGAAGAGGACTGGGCGGTGATGTCCATATACACCCCGGTAAGCTATGCCGAAAGGATAGATTTTTTTGCTAACTTACCTAAATATGTACCAGACACAGAAAACTTGTTGCTGCTTGGAGATTGGAACTGTGTCCTGAACCCAGGTTTAGATTCCCCCAATCCCACTCCCATAAGGACTGATGCCCTATTACTCCATTGTTTAATGGAAGCTCAAGGCTTGGTTGACGCCTTCAAAACTATAAACCCTCATTTAAATGGATACACGTGGCGAGGTCCACGTCCTTCCAGAAATACTCCTCAGCCTAAAAAACGGCTTGATCTTATTCTGGTCAGAGGGGCCCCGTGGGATCGAGCAATAGGTACGGAAGTGAAATCTTTATCTCTATCTGACCACTATCCGGTTGTAATAGAAGTCATATCTAAAGATATAGTAACAAAATCTCGTCCTCCCTTTAAATTAAATGTTAACATTCTGAAAGACCCAGAGATTTCTCAATGGGTGAGGTCTCAAATGAAGGATTGGAAAAAAACTAAAGACTTATTCCCAAGCCTTGCAGACTGGGTGGAAGTGGGCATAGGCATACTTCGAGAGACAATGATTGAGTTTGCCAGAATGAAAACGGATTCTAGAAACTGGAAGGAAAAACAGCTAATGAGTATTGTTGAAGAAGCGGATGCCCGCTCAGACTCAGACCCGTTTTTAGAATATTATTGGTACCAAAGAAGGGTGACAGCCTTAAGGGAACTGGAACAACTAGAAATCCAAAAACAGAAAGACTGGAAGGAGTGGCTAAAAATTAAAGGTATTATGGGGCATGATAAGATGTCTAAGGAGACATTTAGGATGCTCATATTACGAAAGGCCAAACCTGTCATGAGGGAATTAATACACCCCTTTGCAATCCAAACACCCATTGCTAAGGATACGGAAGAACTTTGTGCCTATGCTATGGAGTACTTTCAGGACATTGTTGCTACTAGGCGCCCCTTTGATAACTTTGATTTGAACCTGAAGGAATCCTCTCCATTTTGGAATTGTTCTACGACTAGAATCTCATCACAACAGCGTCTGGAATTAGATAGTCCTATTACAGTAGAAGAAGTCACTAGAGCAGCCAGACGAATGGCCAAGGGCAAATGCCAGGCCCAGATGGCCTTCCAATTGAATTTTTTTTATCTGCATGGAATGTGTTTGGTAATTTGTTTTGTAACATTTTTAATGAGACTTTGGAATTTGGCTCCTTGCCGAAAGGCCTGGTAACAGGAATGATATTTCTACTCTACAAAAAAGAAGATAAAAAGGAAATAAAAAATTGATGACCCATATCGGTCCTGAACGTATCTTATAAATTGTTGGCAAAAGTGTTAGCCCTTAGATTAGCCCCTATCCTTTCGTCTGTGGTAGGAAAGGAGCACGGGGCATTCGTTAAAGGGCGATCAATATTTGACAACATTATGGCTACGGTTCAGGCATTAGAAATAATTGGTAAAGAGAAAAGGGAAGTGGCAATCTTAATGTTGGATATGGAAAAGGCATATGACAAAGTGGGTTGGGCCTTTGTCAACAGTTCCCTTTTGAATATGGGGTTTGGCCAAGCTTTTCGTTGCTGGGTTAAGGCAATGTATGCGGACGCAAAGGCGACAGTCCTAGTAAATGGGAAGCAGTCGGAAGAGTTTGGCCTCTCTCGGTCCCTGAAACAGGGATGTCCCCTTGCGCCGCTAATATTTGTCCTCCAGTTAGAGGTCCTCCTAGCAAACATAAGGTCAAATTATTTAATAACGGGCCTCTGCATTTCACCCTCCCTGCATTGGAAGGGAGGTGTTTTAGCAGATGACCTGACCATTGTTTGTGAGAACATAGAAAGGGCCCTGAACGAATTACATAAAGTTATGGATGAGTACTGTGTATTATCTGAAGATTCCATAAATTGGAATACGTCTGCATTCTTCTTACCTTCCCCCTATGAGTTGTGTGTGGACTGGGGATTGAAACGGGTTCCCACCAATTTTTTAGACCGGTTCTTGGGAGTGCATATCTCATTAGCAAACTACTGTCAAATTCAAGATGCCCTCTTGGTCGACAAGGTGGTATCAATAGCAAGTTGGGAGAGACGTTCCTACCTTTCTCTCTTTGGTAGAGCTCTGGTGGTATCTGCAACAGCCTTCTCAATCCTTTGGTTTCCCCTGACGATCCATCGGTTAGGCAAGTCGGCCTATTAGACGATCAAGGCGGCAGCTGCGCGCTATGTATGGAAGCCTGACGCGGTGGAGGACCAACGGTATATATCCAAGGTGGCATGGGAAGTAGTGGCTACCCCAAGGAAGAAAGGAGGATTAGGGATCCTTGATCCGGAACAACAAAATGTCGCCCTACTTGCGAAATGGCCAATACAGGCAATGGGAAATGGAGAAGGAAAGGAGTGGAAGGATTGAGCAAAATATTTATTGGGAATAGAATGGGACTTGGAGGACCCCTCGAAGGTATGGCTGTGCATGTTGATTAAGTCCTTTGGAACAAGGAAGGTGAAATCCAATGTATGGAGTGGTATCCTGAGCGCATGGTCGAAAATCTTCCCGGACAAGATTTTCCACCTTCAACAAAGCATGAGATTTTGAATCAGATACTTTTCGAGAACCCGGGGATAACAAAGGCAGATGGCTCAACATTCTCAGCTTCGGGGAACGGGGGAAGTTTCGGCAAGGCGTGGGCGAAGAAGGGAGTCTTGCAGTTAAAGGACATATGGGATGCCGATCAAGCCGTGTTCTTGTCTGAATCACAGCTGAGAAGGAAACTACCCAGACTACATAATGTTAAAAGGCATAGGGAAACACTTATAGCGGTCATCCCTCCGAATTGGGTCAGGATACTACAACCGGATACCGATCATCCGGCAGGTACTTGGCTGAGGGCGGAAGACCACCCAAGTCGTTTCCTGCAGATCCTCGACATTGGATACAATAGCCCTGAGGGAAGTGAGAGTGGAGCTTCAGATCCAGCATAAGAAAACGCCTGCAACATTGCTAGGAGATGCGTCTCAGTTCAAAATAGAGCCCCTCCTGCAAGGATGGTCGATATACTCCAAGTTCATACCTTTGATCCAATACAGACCAAGAGTGGGGGTTCAAAGACAGCAAACAAGTCTGAAGAAATCAGCAGTCTCCTTGGCCTTGCAACGAGCAGAATCTCACCAGTTGACAGGGGTAACGGAATATAAGTTGATCAGCCTCTGGAAGACACTCACCAAACTAACAGTGAAAAAACAGACAGGTATTATGTGGCTTCGGTCATTGTTCGTAACTGCCACTGCAATGTGGCTGTCGTCAAAGGACATGGAGGTGAATACCCAGTGCCAACGCTGCAATTGGGGCTGGGAAAATATGATTCACATATGGTTGTACTGCCCCCTAGTAGTTGAGGTATTGCAGTGGTGGACGGTTCACTGGGGAAAGATATCGGCAGGGGCTTTTGAATGGTCCGACTCGTGGATGGTTACTGGAATCCTGCCTTCTGGCTTTTGTTACTCTACGGACTAGGGCTACATTGCCCTCTGTTGCAGAGGGGTGATTATGGAGGTTATCTGGAAGGCAAAAAACGGTAAAGTATTCAGAAATGAAGACACTTCACGTAAGCAACAACAACAGCAAGTGAAACAAAATATACGAAGAATTATTCAAGCAGATTGACAAAAGTTCAATGTTGTCCGCTTTCAGAGAACCTGGGCCAAAAAGGGTAAACTGGCCTCAGTGAACGTTGAGGGTAGGATGGAGATTTGTGCATGGTTATCGGATACTCACGACTAAGGATCGGTCGATATCAGTTAAACTCAGGGGAATAGGAGTCTCCATGGTCTTTCCAGCTTGAATTTTTTCTAAGCTTAAATTTTTACTCAGTGCTTCAAGGTTTACCTTTCGCAAAGTTAAATGCTTAAAATGGGATGCTGGACCCATTTTTCAGCATTAGTATTGTAAAACTTTAGGCAATCAGAAATTTCTGAGTTTTTTCTTAGGCGAAACTGGCTAAGGCTGCCAGGATAAATCCAGGTAGAATTGTGAGGTCCCCGGCCTCGTCCCAACGATTATTGCAATATAAAGTTTCAATGCTTTCCAAAAAAAAAAAAAAAAAAAAAAAAAAAAAAAATGGGAACATACCCCGCTGTATCTTGTGTCCTTTTCACATTTGGCGAGGGCATTTTTCTACCCCTTCCAGTTTGGGCGGGGTGATTTTCAACCCTTCTGTTCACTGATGGCCTCAGGTGGAGGCTTGCTTGCGGCTGAGGACCTTAGGACGTGAGAATAGCCTTTCAGATTGGCCAACCATTGGGGGGGAGGCCGCGGGGCACGCAGTCCTAAGAGCTTTAGCTTTTCTTTTTGTCCACGACCCAATCAAACTGGTGGAGGTGATAAGAGCATCCCCCACGAGTTGTGCCAGTGCCCCACTTGAGGAGGTTTAGTTCTGGTTTTGGAGTATTCACGGGTCCCTGCCGTCAGATCTGAAAATCTTATGGCCACAAGGTGACCACATTGAAAAGAWACTCAAAACATGCCCCTRYTAGTGRGGCATGGCCCCCGCTTTAATTTGGTGGGGAGCTGCTCRTGCTGGAAATAKRGTCCAGWTTCCATTTCCTGAATTTCATGAAGCCGATGGTTTAGACTTTTCCTCCCCATGCAAACCTCCTACCCCATCCCCAAATTGTGACCTTGATATCCCGCTGCCTGGGACTCGTCGAGATAAAATGGAAAAAATAGAAGTCCTTGATGATGGTTGATTGCTCAGAAGTGAGTCATAGAGTTGAGGCCGCAGGCCCACACACCGCGGGAAAATCGAGGGCGGGCGGGACCGCTTCGCCAAGATCTTGGCGAGAAAAACAACTCGGCCTCTGAGCAGACTTAGTGGCTGTGCTGTGACCGCAGGTTTGCCTCTGTCTCTTATACACATCTAGATGTGTATAAGAGACAGGACTTAGTGGCTGTGCTGTGACCGCAGGTTTGCCTATGCGATGGGCGCAGCTGCCGGCGGATGAAATCCCGAAGCCGCTCCGCGTGAGTCAAGTCAGCCTGCAGCGACCGGTCCTGTGCCGGTTACTTATACACTCGCAGCTCCTGGATCAAGTGGCGGTCGGTCCTCCGAAGGGCTTCTTCCGGCAGGGTGAGTTCCACTAAGTCCCTTCGTGGATCTTGGCTCACTCGCTCGCATCCGTAGATCTTGAAAATAAGGAATTAATCCTAGAAAAGGACAGTGAATTCTTTAGAAAGACAGCGCCCTCCGTTGAAACTGAAGATCGTTGACGAGAAGGCCACCAGGAGACAGTTATGAAATAAAGAAATTGGTCCTTAGAAACAGTGTCCGCCGTTGATACTGAAGATCGTCGATGATAAGACCTCAGGAGACAGTTGCGAAAAAATAACTGAATTGATAGTATCTTGTCAATGCTGAAGTGATGGTTGCATCTGGCCCCGTCGAGTAGGTACCAACTACAAGGGCTCGAGTAGGACAGTTGCTGCCTGGGACTCGTCGAGATAAAATGGAAAAAACAGAAGTCCTTGATAATGGCCGATTGCTCAGAAGTGAGTCATAGAGTTGGGGCCGCAGGCCCACACACCTCCTATGCCTCCCCAAATCCCTCGATCATCCCACAAGTGACATGTCATCTTGCAGGGAGTGGTGGAACGAGCGAATGAGCGATGGAAGCAAGAGGCAGAAGCGAGCGACGCCGGAAATAGCTGGGAGTTATCAAGCAGGACTAGAATGGAGCAGCAAGCTAATAGAAGAGTTTGGGTCCGGAAAGCGTTGACAAAGTGGAATGAAGAAGTTGCTTCTTGGATTGAATTAATGGTTGGAACGAAATGAAGTGGCTAGGAGTTGTATGACATGTAATGACTTAGATGTTCTTTCCTTCTTAAGCAGTCAATGGTTGGTTGAGATTGAGAGTAGGTGTCGAACTACTGATAGTGATGGAGAACCGATGGTATCACCGTCAACTGTGGATGCGGTGGTAAATTGCTTAAGTGGGGCATTTAGATTGCTTGGGAGGGAGGAAGGGGATGATCCTTGTCAAGGGAGTCGTGTAAAAGCATTTCGAAAGGCGTACAGGGAGTATGGGTTGGCGAGAGGGGTTATAGGGGAGTCTGCGCGCCGCTAGGTTGGGAGAAACTAAAAATTGTAATTGATTATATAAGATGCAAGATAAAGATACTGAAGAGAATGCAAGAGGCTGAGGCTTATCGGGATGCAGCGATGTTTCTATATTTGTGGGAAAGTTAGCAACGATGCGGGGAAGGTTTGCGATTGCAGTACAAGGAAATTGATATAGGAAATTGTTTAGTAAGACCGGGTTATACTAAGACCGATGGTCATGGGGGCCGATTTTTTATATGATTAAAGAAAATTATGGAGAGTGAAAAAACCTTCTTAGAAATACTGCTGGAATTGATCGTTGTGTATGAGAGTCCTGGGGTTGATTTGCGAACTGGATACTTGTTCCGAGCTGGTCGAGGGTGTAATGTACTGGGCGGTGGTGCTTTCAATAAAAGAACAGAGAAGTGGTTTGGAGAGGCCGAAGTTTATAAAGGAGAGAGTGGGCATAACTTTCAAATTGGTGGTTTGCAAGCTGGAATAGAGGAGGGATGAAGTTTATGGGAGATGATGAGGCAGGGAACATGGAGTAGTGTTGGTACATTTATGCGGTATGGTTATGGAATGAAAAGGGGGTGGAAACACAGCGGGGAGTTGTTTGAGGGAAATGAGAAGAATGTGGCAGAGGATTAGGTGGAGAATAAGATGCAAGCGAGACCAATGATGGCTGGATTGGGGCAGGAGTGATGAATTCTCGGGCTGGGAATGCAAGAGTAGATAGATTTAGGAATGATTAAAGTACGGAAAATGTTAAGAGAAAGGATTTTGGGCAACCAGTTTGCCTTACGCGAATCAGGGAAGATAAACAGATAGGTGGCAGGGACGGTTGAGGCAAGGGACACGACTTCGTGAATGAGAGTAGTTGGAGGGAAAAAACATCTGTAAGGCGAGGCAGGGATAAAATTTCAATAAAGGGATAGCGCATCGACGAAAGAAGCGGATGAGGACCAAGTTCTAAAAATGAAGACAGGGCAGGCATAATGATAGTCTGAAGCGAAGAGATTACCTATTGAGTTGAAGATTTTGTTTTTTTAAGTAAGAGGAGATACCCCAATCTGTATTATCTTGTGTTATGGATAAGTCATCCGCGATCTGATTTAGATTTCTGGGAATCCAGTTTGGGAAAAGGCAGGAGTCATAAGTTATAAGTAAGGAAGAGATAAGACGAAGCCAATGGTTAAAGAGAGGGTCTGGGGAACGAAGATTGTTGAGCAGGGCTATTGCAGATTGACTATCTGAAAGAAGTCTGATGGCGGATGAAAAAAAAAGTTGAGGATGTGAGTTTTGAAGAAGTAAGAGAGTTTGAAGTACTGCAAAAAGTTCTCTATGTGTGGAGGAAGCCGGAAGGAGAAAACTTGGAAGACATTGATTAAAAAGGAGAGGGTGTCCTGAAGGAGTAATGATGACACCAATTTGGTTTGCTGATGCATCTGTAGAGGTAGTAGATGTAATTGAATGTTTAACCCAAAGTCGGCCAGGAAGGTTGGGTAGGTGCTCGGTCCACCAAATGAGGTCTTGCGTTAAGGAGTCAGAGACGGGGACCGGTGAATCTCAATTTGCCGGTGAGATGGCTGAGTAAATAGATGAAGTGCAAAGAAGAGTTGCGAGGAAAGCTTGAACGAGGGAACTTGAAGCCAGTTTCCCAGCGAGTTTAGCTAGGGTTTTACTTGAGGGGGTGGAATGGGAGGTTGAAGTGATGAGAGCCAATATTTTTTTTACCTTATCTTCTGGAATTCTCATTCTTTTGAAATGGGAATCAATCTTAAAACCTAGGAATTTAATGGATTGTGAAGGAAAAAAGGAACATTTTTTAAGGCTTAGAAAAAAATTGAGGTTGTGGAGAAGTGCTACATAGTTGAAGGAATGCCAAAGGAGGAGGGCAAAGTTCTGGTTTGCTAAGGCAGAATCATCTATATAAGAGGTTTTAAAAATATGACGGAGTCGAAGTTCTGCCACAACTTCCTGCATTACTGTTGTAAAAATCCAACATGCGGCAGGAATGCCAAAGCAAAGAGTAGTAAATTGGTAAGTTGACCCGTCCCAGGAAAAGGCGAGGTAAGGTCTGTGCTCTAGGTGGATTGGTATATGATAATATCAAATTTTTAATGTCAAAACAAGTTAGAAAATCTTGGGTTTGTGAACCACACAGAGGTGCTACTAAATCATTGATAGATTCATAGTGAAATTCCGGAAAGGAAAGAAAAAAATTAACAAATCTAACATCCAGAATGAATCTGGTTTTGGAAGAACTTTCAATGGCAAAAAATGGATTAACAACTAGAGGATTCATAGAGTTCTCGATGACACCATAGGCAAGGAGTTGAGATATTGAAGAGGTGATGAAGGAATTGTGATGAGGAAGAAGTGAATGATTAGGAATTGTAGTTGGAGAAGGTTTTTCACACAATAGAATTCTTTTGAAAGCAGAGGCTGAATAAACTTTTTTTACCATGTGTCTGACTTCAATAATCTTTTTAACCGGGGTATGCTTATTACCAACAAAACTAAGTTTGACGCCATGCCGAATCCATTGGAGGACAGAGTGAGCATATCTGCTTGAACAAGAGGAGAGGAGCAGGGACCAGTTACTAAAGCAGTGGGAGGGAGAAGCGGCAAAAAATTGATTCGGGTTGCGAAGTCAACAGTTAGGTTCCTGAAGGGCAAAGGTAGCAAGGCGAAGTTGCTCAACTGAAGGAGTGGAAGAGAAATTGGAAAGTATTTCAGGAATTGACGGGGGTTGGAATGACAATTCATTGTGTTGAATGTCTGGTGAGTTCTGACGAAGAGGAGGAGGGGATGGACTTGGGATTCGAGTCGCTGTGAGGGCGCTTAGAAGCGCGGTTGAAGTCGTAGCCTCTGTTTGACTTGTCTTCATAGTGGCGCTTCGAGGATGGTTTCTTGAAGTCATCAGATTTGCCGGCCTCCTCCTTTCTTTTACTGGATGATGAGTCAGATTCAGATTTGCCATACCTGCAAATAAACAATAATGAGAGGTAGATAAGCCCATGAACGCGAATGGCGTGGACCTACTTAACGGTCCAGGGCAATAATAACTTGAGATCGGGCGACTGCCCTTTTGCTTACCTAGAATGGTCCCTCTTTGCGATGTTTAGGCAATAGTTGTATTTTGTTTCGATGATAGGGAGCGCCTTCTCCATTCCTTCGCGCAAGGCCTTGTTAAGAGCTGATCTTGTTTCCTTGGATATCTTGTGGTCGATACAATCTTTAACCACCGAGGCGACTCGAGTTGCAAAATCGTTGGCAATAGCCCTTCCAAACGGATAATGATGGTAATTGAGATTGATAGTGTAGAAACGGATAACCGTAGCGACTTCATGATGCCAGGCAGGAACACAGAACATTTTGTACCAGACCTGCAGTTCGTCATAAGAGGGGCCAGATTTATCATCGACACAAATCTTGATAGCTTCCATATCGGAGAGCAGATTTCGGTAGAGCTCATTGGCAGTCTGTGTTTCCTCCTCCTTCTTAGCGAGTTCCCTTAGGAAGGCTTTCGTGGCTGACTTGGTTTCACTCTCTTGCTTAAGAAGTTGAAGCTTAAGTTGCTCGAAGAGATCCATAGAGACCATTTGCGTTGAGGGATTGGGTTGCAGAGAAGTGGATGGAGTTGAGAGATGAGGTTGGGAAGGAATGGTGGGGTTTTGAGGGGAAGGGGTGACCGGGGCGAGAGGTGGAGGTGTTCTGGAAAAAGGTGGTGGAGGGATAGAAAAGGGGGAAGGGGGAGACAAAGGTTTAATTTTGATGGCTAGTGCGCTGACTTTATATTGCCTCTGAAAATTGTTAGGGGTAATAAGAAACAGTAATTTCTGGGGGTCGTGCATAGTAGGATTAAGGCATTGGATAATCCTAGCAGGAGTGTAAATGGGAGGAAAAATGGGAAGTACAGCAAGGACTTCTGCCCCAGTGAGTGAAAGGGGACCTGAGGCATTGAGATAGGCTAAAAGCATAGAGTCCATCAGAAACACACGAAAAAAAAAGAAGATTTTAGAAGAAAATATAACTTTGATGATTTTTTCGTTCCTTCTTTCTCCTTCTCTCCCTTTTCCCGTCTTTTCTCTTTTTTTTTTTTTTTTTTTTTTTTTTTTTTAATTAATGTGCAGGGGGAGACCGAACTTATAAACTTTCAAGGATAACTTGTCTAAGAAGTTCTCGAACTCTTAAAATAAGAGGGCGATTAAGAGGATAGGTGGGGTTAAAAAGAAGATGATAAATATGCAGGAAAAGAATTGAAGTATTTTAAAAGGAAAACATAGAATTAGGAGTTGGTTCTTAGATAGTGAGAAGATTTTAAGAAGGGCGACAAAAGGCGTAAGCACGAAGATATCCGTCAATTTGTCAAGAAAGGTGTCCATGGTGCCTGCAAGACAAGATGGGGCTAAAATAAATAATTGAATTGTTCAACTGCAGGGAGGCCTCAATTCCGACGTTCCTTTCACCTCTTCTCTCCCCCCCCTTGTATGTTAATATTATTATCCCCCTCCCCCTCTTTTTTTTTTTTTCTTTTTTTTTATAAATAAAGTTTCACAGATTTGGTTGATCAAAGAAAAATTAGCTAGAAGGTTTAGGCTAAGGTGCAGACTTGCAACCCTTGTTTTTTTTTTTTTTTTTTTTCACAGATTTGCTTGATCAGAGAAAAATCAGATAGAAGGTTTTAAGCTAAGGTGCAGACTTACAAAAATTCAAATAAAAGATAACCCCCTTCCTCCTTTATTATCTCTTTCTTCCTTTTTTTTTTTTTTTTTTTTTTTTTAAGATTAAATATTTGGTTGACCCTGATTTGTGAGGGTCACCTTTCTCATATTTAAATGAGCAAGACATAAGAATTGGACTTATGAACTTCGAATCAGCATTCAAATAGTCAAGCTATGATCCTGAACTGGTTGCTGAATTACTAGGTTCCTGAAAATTGCATAGTTGCTGGGTCCTGCAATGATATGAACATAGAAATATTTGCTTAGGCAACATACTGATAGACCTACTAAGGTTAAAATATTGCTTGGCTGGAAACCTCATAATTCAAACCGGCAGTCTTGGTTGGATTCATTTGCAATTATCAGGATCGTGCATTAACCACATACCTTTCCGACCTCTTTCTAGACTAACACGGTTCTTAGTTGACCAGAGAGACAGGAAAATAATGGATTGACAGGAAAGAGGGAAGGGATGGTAAGGTGAAGAGTAGAGGTAGTTCTAAAGATAAGGCCATGGTTATTCAGTTTCAACCTGGAGGGTTATCCTGGCAATCTTGGCCGGTTATTTTACAGTTGGGTCCGGTCATCGCCTACATAATTTCTAACCCTCTCCTTTTTTTTTTTTTTTTTTTTTTTTTTTTTTTAGTAATACAGATTCTGGGTAAGCCAGGTGTGAGAACGAGGGTAACAAGGGTTTAAAAAATAGTCAATATGGCTGTAATGTAAAATCTCTTTTAAGAATGATCTTGCTTTTCCAGTTGTAATTCCGGGTAAAGTTGGCATATTAATTCTGCAACCTAACGTTCTGTCAAAAAATTTTCAGAAATCCTTGGAACTGAGTTTGCTGCCTGATTTATGATCAGAGAGCAAAATTAAGCAAACTGAGGTTGATGAATATAAATAATGTCCGGTCTTTGCCAGCCCTTTCTGTAGTTGAATTGCGAAATTTTTGTTGTGTTTGTTGAATACAAAAAATTTTCACTTCTCCTTTTTTTTTTTTTTTTTTTTTTTTTATCGGAATAGGTTTGAAGAGGACAAGACATTACTTATGCATGTCCGAGTTTACACAGAAGTGGTTGGAAATAATGTAGTTGGTTTATCGATCACATTAAAGCAAAAAAGGTTGTCATGACAATCCCATTCAGTGCTCATCCCTGGACGATTTTACTCGGTCCTGATTGACAGTAAAGACCAAAAAAACGGTCTTGACTTTTCAAGAAGCCTTGATAATCTAGTTTACTTAATTTTTGAAGACCTACTGCAAATTTTAATGATCTGGTTAGTTCGTATGAATGAGAACTGCGAGCTGTGCTCCTAGTTATATTGTCTTCAATAATACTTACTGCTTCAGATTTGTCGTAAAAAGAGATAGTGGTAAGGTAAGGTCTAAAGGCATATAACTAGGTGAGCTAACCTTGGGTCAAAACGAGATCAAAAGTAGAGAATCAGTCCTAAGGCTAAGTCATCTAAGTTGAGTTTCCGGAATTTTTAATTAGGCACAAGTTTTTTTTTTTTTTTTTTTAAATTAATTGCAGATTGCTGATGATGAAAAAATAAGGAAGAATGGCCAGTGGATTGATCGAATCAGTCAAGAGTTATCCTTCTGCAGAACGGCACAAATACATGCCACGATACCCAACTCTTCTCATTTTATTCCTTTAACACACCCACACACATAAAAACAAGGCACACGCAGAAGAACTCGTCCGTACGCATTACTTGGAAAACAATCCTCTTACTTAAACACCATACGAGGGCGGTCGTCATTTCTTTGATTCGGCCAATCTGTCCCTACCAAGGGGACTTAGTCGGTTCATATGATACGCAAGAACTCGTGATGAGAAAGCGGTTGTGCACACAAACATACAAACAATGTACATATACATAAGTCTTCAATTACACGCATTTCTTTAGAAAATCCTGACGCCATACGGAAGCGGTCGTCATTCCTTATTTCGGCCAAATTCTTTCTACCCAGGAGATTTAACGCTTCTCACCAGAACTCTCGATGAGAGAAGCGACTAAGAATTGAGAAGTTCAGATGAAAAACATTGAGACCAAGAACGAGAAGTCCAAAAAATCATGGCACCGGGCGTCCGCAAGGCTGAGGATGCATGATTGATTCCGCGTCCTCAGCCTCGTTTCGCACTACTTCATCAAAGAGTTTCTCGTCATAAAGAGATGCAGGCAGCTGGGGAGACTTGCAGAAGAGCTAAGTGAAGGGTTAATAACTCATTTCAAATCTCCTTTGTAGAAACACTAATTTTTTAATTAAATTTCCTAGTGATGATCGAAATGCAAATTAAATATTACCATACATGAAGTAACATTCATCCCCTTTGCTTTCTTGTTTTTTTTTTTTTTTTTTTTGAATAGAAAATTTAGCAAGACCAGGCTGCTGAGGCCGGGGCTCGACAGATGCAACTGATTTTGCTAATTAAGAGGTAAAAAAACATGGACCAGTCATAAGAATGCCATAATCATGCTAAATTGCAAGGAATTAACCATATTCCGAATGCTTAAAATTGCAATTGAAAACGCAAGACAAACAGTAGTTCGATCAAATCATTGAGTTCGACTCAGGAATTTGAGGCAATAAATCCTTGGAAAGCACTTAGCATGCTATTAACAATCCTCAATTAATCAGTTTTATGGAGGGAGACAAAGCAAACGATTGGGTTTGTAGAGGAGGAAGAAGGTGATGAGATGAAGAGAAAGTAGGAAAAAAAGAAACAAGAATATAAGGTAGTCGAGATTCCTGCAAATCCTAGGCTTTCGTCTCTGCCTTGGGGTTTTGGGGACTGACGGGAGAGTAGGTTGCAGATTTACAGAGGTGTGAGACGAAGAGGGCAGTTTCGTGACTAGAAAGAGAGGTTGAAGGGGAAGGGGGGAAGGAGATGGGGAATCAGAAGAGGAAGCTTCCTCAATCTCCGATTTTCCAGACTTCTTCTTCCTGCTGTGCGCCTGAGGCGCCTGCTTCCCCTTCCTCTTCATCGTTAACTATCCTATGACTAAAACTAACACACTTCGTGCAACCCTTCCTTGAAGAAATGAAGAGCCTGGGATAATCTGGAGCAAACGGCGGTGAGGGTTATAGCGGCAAAGTGGGATGGAGATCGTAGTCAGGGAGCTTGTCGAAACTGTCGTAGTCCCGAATAATCTGGAGCAAACGGCGGTGAAGAGAACGTAGTCCCGGACCCCAGTCTGCCAGCTTCTCGAGGTAAATAGAAAAAGTCCTTGAAGAAAGCCGAAACTGAAAAAGCAAGTGAAGGCGATGCCGCCGAACCAAGAAGGTTCTGGAGTAAGGTCAGCAGCCCTTCCCCCACCCAAGGTTGGGCGGATCTTGCTTCAATCTTCACAATACAAATGGTAAAACAGTAGAAGTTTGACGCAATTCCCTTAGCATTCTTGACCTGGAACTCAGCCAAGTCCAGCTGAGCTCTCAACAATCCCTGTGAAGACAAGGAGGAGAGAGGGCGCGAATCAACAACTAGGTGATTGAAGATTGTCGGCGAGAAAAGAGAGTGAGCAAGAAGTTCGGAGGCACGCTTTCTCTTCATAACGAAAAGGTTCCTTTGGTTGTTTTGGAACCTAAAAGTAGCCGCCGAGGAAGCATAGTCAATAACATCTTCAATGTTGAGAAGGTCACAAAAAATTCTTTCCGTAGTATTCCTCTGAATCCTTACTAACGAGACGAGAAGAAGAAGAGGAAGGAGAAAAAGGTGAAGAGGGAGAAGGGATGCGACCGGCGGATCTATCACGAAGATGCTTTGCAGCGCTGGATCTGTGGTGATGGGAGGAGGCAGAAAAGCCGCCGGCGGAGAATCGATAAGGGAGGAAAATTCTTGAAGAAGAGAATCCGCGGAGATGGGGGAAAGGGAATGAGAAAGGAGATGGGCAGGGTAGTGGTGCTTGAGGAAAGGGTCATAGAGGGGAGGGTTGTCATGAGGAGGGGAGTGAAAGGAGAAGGAGTGACTCGACGATGAAGCGGATTGGCGGGGAGAGAATTGGGTCGAGTTGCCTCTGCGGTTTGGCGGAGAACCAGAAG
>BFEA01000102.1:2669835-2689555 GCA_003427395.1 Chara braunii
TGAAAAAAAACTATGTTAGCATTGTTATGCAGAAAAATAAACTGAACAACTTTTAAGGAAGAGTGCATTTTATTTCTTTAAGCCATCAAAAGGAGGCCGGGAATCCCTCCACATCTCAACCCGGATGTAACCCATTGCTGGAAACGGGGTCCAGCGTCCCATCCAAAATGCAACTCTTAAACAAAACGGCAACTGGATGACAAAGGGTCACATCGAAATTCTTCACCAAATTTAAAATAAAAAATAAAATTCAAAATATATATATATATATATCGTCACAAACAGATATATCGTCAAATATATATATATTTTTAATTATTTTGGCCCGGCCGGGCAAGTGACCCCGGGCCACTCTGGTAGCCTAGTTTTTTCCAGAATTTTGTTCTTTTTCATTTTTTTTCAAACACATAAGCCCCATCTATTCTGGGGGCCAGCAGTAAACATGGACAACCGAAGAGGAAAAGCTGAGAAACAGCACAGCCTCATACCCCCATCGCCCTAGACACGATACAGGGGGTGCCGGAGGGGTTGCACGATGTCGCATGCCTGTACGCACCTGGGGCCTGCATAGTGGCCAGGAAACCTTTGCGCAGTACACAGACGCACACTATGCAGGTGCCGGGAGGGAAGGTTAGGGGCACCAGTAGGACCTCCAGTCACCAGCCTCCCTTCACGCACACACCCGTTCATCCAAAGTCAGGTTCACTGCACTATCCACTATCCACTATTAACACCTCCCTTTCTCACTAGACCAGCCCCCCACACCTCTCACCTACACCTATTTGCGCCCTCATTTCCCGTCCACACCAATTCATGATACCCTAGATGCTGCTGTACTATACTCCCCTGAACATCAGATTGTTCCCCCATGTCTCTTGAATTCAAATGTGCCCTTCAAGCCCACATATCAACTCTCCTCGCAATCTCCCAGCTTTTCCCTTTCATGCTTCTCTCTCTACACTAACCCCTCCCGGCCCCCCCTCCCTAACTCGTGGGGGTGGCCCCACCCCGTCGCCCCACCCCACCCCCCAACCACTGCTACATACACGGGCCTCTACTCTCCAGATCTAAGTCTATCACTAACTATGGTACACGGTGACATGGATCCTACTCTACATCCACTGCATATTTTCTGCAGGATCGAACCGAAAATCAGTCTGCTTGTCGTTGGGTCTTTCTTGACCAGGATTGGATAAGCTTCCCACACGAGCCAAAACTTCCTGACTTCCATTTATTTCAGTTCTTTTTTTTTTTTTTTTTTTTTTTTTTTTGGGCTGGGGGTGACCGTTACCCCGCCTGCCCGGCCAGGCATCCAGATGTGCAAGTAAAGAAATATCCCAACTGGCAGTTCATAGCCCTTCTCTTCCCTTGCTGCGCAGGACATGGCACCGTCCAACTCACCCCACAGGGACCAACTTCAGGTGGTTAACCAGAGGGTTTTTTTTCGCCAATTTTGCACCAAAACTGTCATATTCTGCTGATTTTTTGTTTTTTTTCGGGTTTTTTTTGGTGAAAAATCCGCCGAAAAAAAACCCCTTGTTGACTACATGAAGTTGGTCCCTGTGAGGTAAGTTCGACGGTGCCGTGTCCTGCGCAGCAAGGGAAGAGAAGGGCTATGAACTGCCAGTTGAGATATTTCTTTAGTTGCACAAAAATTAGCGAAACTGAAGTTCACTTTCTCAGGTCATTTTATGGGTCTCAAACAACGTCTGCTGGGCACACTTTGCTCTCTCTCTCTCTCTCTCTCTCTCTCTCTCCCTCTCTCTGTGTGTGTGTGTGTGGTGCATGTGTGTGTGTGTATCTGTGAATTGATCCACCACATCCCCCCCACTGCAACACTGCTTGACCCTGCCACATGCAACACTGCACAACGGTCACAACCCCGCCACATGCAAGACTGCACAGCCCGCTGCACCTGTCTCTTATACACATCTAGATGTGTATAAGAGACAGACTAGGAACGATTACCTGCAAGGAAAAAAATAAAATAAAAAGTGAGGACAAGCGCCAAAAAAATAGAGCGCAGGAGCAAACAAAAAGAAAAAATCCCCTCGGGTTGGTTCATTGTCCCAAGAGTCCCTGGCTCGCAAGGGAGTGTTATGCGAGACCCACTATTCACTCTGTAAGTTTTTATACCAAGTTTATAGAATGTAATATAGATGTTACATGTGTGGAGGGTGGGGGCTGATGGTGTTCTGAAGTAGTGCACGAAGCGTCATTAAAAACGATGGAAGTTTTCGATGCTACATGGATGCGAGGGATGAAGATCATGAAACCTTTGTCGCGAGAATACTAGCTGATGTTGTGTAAACAAGCCTCCACTTGCCATTGATAAGCGGCGAGTTCAAAGGCTCTTTTGTGGGATTGATCTTCTCCAGCCCTCTGACAATCTGCACTTCACCCAAAAAACAACATTGATCGGATCCATAAGCAAGGTAACAAAAAGTTCAATCATTCTATTCCTTGTATTATTAGACAATTATTACAACACTATTATTATTTCCCAAAATAACCCCCGGCGTGAGAAGGAACAAGCAAGCATTCAGTAGTACCCGGCCAAAATTACGATACAGTCTGCTGGGCATATTTTTGAAATGTTGTACAATCACTCAGAGCAGATTCTCGCTACGACTTTCTTTACTCAATTGTGACCATAATTGTGTCCAGATGCATTCAAGAAAGAAAAAGCTTCAGTACACCCAAAGTCTAAACACGTTTGAATCCCATACAACAAAATCAAGGGTTTGAACTTCAAACTTCAAACTCCGAACCTAGTGGAGGCCCATCTAGTCCATGTGGCTGGATGACCATAATTGTGTCCAGATGCATTCACGCAAGTACAAGGCGCTGGATGACCATAATTGTGTCCAGATGCATTCAGGCAAGAACAAGCGTCAGTACAACAAAATAAACAGGTTCAACTTCAGAGTTCAAACTGCAACCCTGATGGATAGAATATAGTAAAGGCCCATCTGGCGCATGGGGCTCGATGGTACGAACATGTAACTGTACTGAACAGCTCAAGAGTTCAAATCCTGAGGGGTGGACAAGACAAATATAAGAAGTTTAAGAACGTTAGCGGCTACCCACTTCAAAAAACAGAGAATACAACAAGGCCCTCAAGGATTCGAGTTCCAATTTAGAACTTAAACCCCCAGTTCCTCCCCCGTAGATCGGCCTCGGGCTCACCGCGACTTTCGGAGGCCGAAATCACGACAAAGCCAGTTGATGAAGATTATCGACTGCGGCCTGGCCCCGAAAGTTTGCGCCCGTCAAAAAGCTGCATCTCTGGTAAATAGCTGGGAAAGGTGCTCGTGGTTTAAGCCGCCAGTACGTTTCGCAGCCATTTTTCTCCAATGCAGCCGTTGATGCGCCACGACTTTCGGTCACGGCAGCCAATTGGAGCTAAATGGCTAGCAACCAGCAAAAAAGGAAAACGCACCGGTTCGCTTTTGGGGGGCATGCAGGGCCTTTCTACCTTCTTCCCCCAAATACAACGTACGGTCATTATGGCTGTATCTAGACTGAAATATACCCCAAGTACAGCTATAATGATCATATGTTGTATTCGGGGGAAGAAGGTAATCCCCGTGAAGCAAGGGTCATAAGAACTGGTGGTTCAAAATCCTCTTCCACACCATAATATTTTTGTGTTCAAACTTCACACACTATTGGTGAAAAAAAAAGAAAAAANTTATAACTCTTATTTTCGCCTACCGTTTTCTGCAAATAGGACATGCAGGGTGGTTGATGCTCTTTGTGGTGCAATTTTTGGACAACTTTTTTGAAAGATAAAGTGGCCTCTTAAACGGGAGTCGCTTTATCAGACGCAAAGACGGCCCCTTTAGGACTCTCTCTTCAACCTGCCCATGGCTAGATCACCCTGTTTTGGATCAAACTGATACATCTTGGCCAGGCAGCGAAGCTGACGTGCGGAAAAAGGGATTTGAAGTGTGAACCCTCAACCTTAGTGTTGGCCCCCAAGTTGGTGGCAATGCAATTTAAGAAAAACGGACTAGTTTCTCGACTTTAACTAGCAGCAAAATAACAACAAAATGATGTGTCACTTATTTGTTGGATTCAATGTTGTCATGTCAACTTATTTKTTGAATTAAAAAAAAAAACCTTAAAAAAAAAAGAAAAAAAAAAAGAACCTTTTACTAGGCTTTTAGGCTTTTACCGTTTTACGCGATTATTGTCACTTGACCATATTCGTGTTAATTGAACTTTTAAATTTTAATTCAATCCAGAGTCCAGACTAGTTTATTTTTGCAGCCTACCACTTTATTCAATTTAATTATTAAGGTAGCTGTTCTAAAAAAATACTAATAGGTTAAACCTACCAGTACCTTTCCCATATGTCGGCTGCATGCACTGCGTGCCGGGCCAAAAATCAAGACTGGCTGCCGATTCAATGTATCGGCTGTCGCCCTTCCGTTTCAGGCCTGAGGCGCCTTACCCAGCGCAGCTCTGAAAAAATGGCTGGGAATCGTACTGGCGGTTTAATATAGGACCAGGCCTAAGAGTGCTGGTCTGTCACGCCAGAAGTCGCACGTTCAAATCCCGTCTTTTTTTTCGCAGGAGGTATGGATACGAACATATTTTCTTACCTTGTTGAAAAATGGCCACGTTTCAAAGTTCATGGCTGCCAACTTGGTGGCGTCGATGACTTGGTAGATAGGTCCAGCGGGCCGGAGAAGTTTTGGTCTCTGTAAAACAGAAATAATTTCAATAAGACAAAAACTTCAATAATACAATACAAAATATTCAGCAAAATTATTTTGCCAAAATAGCAAAATACAATAACTTCAGTAATGCAATAAAATCCAATAGTACAATAATTAATAATTTAATGGAGCACAATTATAATGAATTATTATTACAACATGGATCAGATCCATCCTGTTGCCACGAATAACTACACAGTGTAGACACACACAGTCTTTACAACGACACGTGCCATATCATGTGCCAACTGGAACCAAGAATATCCAAAAGAGGAAGGCAAGGGGATGACGGAGAGAAGAGATGGGGGAGGAAAGGGAGGGAAGTCCATCACGCAGGAAGAGGAGGAGAAGGCCAAATGAAAAAGGAGACGAGCAAGCACAGTTATGGATACGAGCACACAGACGAAGGCGGGAAAAAGTGTTCCACTGCGGAGTCATAAAGATTCCACTAAGGGGGCTCTAAATATTGAACCGAAGAGAGAGAAATATTCTACCGAGGGGGTTTTAACTTTCAAGGACTCCACTGAGGGGGACAGTAACAGGGCTGCAGAAACCTGTACCCCCAGGATCAGGTTGTGGTCCCAACTGTCACTGCTTGGCAGCGGAATGGCAAGCACACGTAGCTAATGATAAAGAGATGAAGAATTCAAATCCCGATGAGCCCGTACGCCCGTACTACACGAGCTGAGTGGGACAGCAACAGGGCTGGAAAAAATTGTGCCCCCAGGGTAAGGTTGCGGGCCCCAGTGTGGCAGCTATGGCATGCACATCTAGCTAATGATAAAGGAATGAAGAGTTTCAAATCCCAACAATGAGAGCCCGTACCATACAAGCTCGATCAAATCCGAAGCAACGGGAACTAACCCTTGAAGCACATGGATCCTCAATGGAGGCATCCAATGTCAACACACAAATAGGCAAAGAGAACAAACCATAACACAACAAATGACTCTGTCAACACACAAATAGGCAAAGAGAACAAACCATAACACAACAAATGACTCTCACGCGTAAATGATAACAAGAGAATCAATTTCCTTCAGTCTCTCTCCACTCCTCCCTATTCTTCTCTCTCAAAGCCACCTTGCATCACGCCCTCCTATGGCGAACTCTCCTCTCCAACAAGAAACCTTCTTCTCTCTAGCCTCTGTGACGTATTCAGCCTACCGTCTTCACCCAAATATAACGCCTGGTCATTATAGCTGTACTCAGTGCAATGTTTAGGGTAGATACGGCGATAAGCTGGGCACAAGCCAGAATGTGTCGTGACTGGGCGGGCAGCTGAGATACATTGCTTTGACCGGCGCACCGGGCACGACCGGCTGCCCACCACCTGGCTGCCTTGCTGGGCACCTGCTGCGCCCAGTAGGCCCTAAGCCCATCCTGAAACTTTGTCTGAACCGCGTGTGTGGTCTCAGCCAATCTGCGGCCAACAGTTCGACTTCTGGAGAACGCTTGACTCTGGGTTGCACCGAGCCTGTCCCTTGATCTACCCAGGCCTGGGGTACCTGAATCAAGACCTAGCTGGCCCGAAAACCTTCTTGGTCCTCCATCTGAGACCCTTCCCTACCTCTTCTTCTCCCAAATAAATCGTCGGGTCATTAACGCTGTATCTAGACTGAGAGTTGCCCCGAATACTATAAGGCTGGGCATTCTATTCGGGTGAAGACGGTAGACCTCTACGGACATGGATTGACCTTACAACCTAGAGACTGACTCCAGACCTGTGGACCGGCGGAACGCAGGTTTTCTGGCCCTCTTTTCTTGCACAGTCCCAATTAGACGGAACAATGCTAAGTGCTCCCCCCCATGGAGAGGGAAAAGGGGAAAGAGGGTAGAGTGTACGGGTACATGACCAAAGGACAAAGCCAGACACTGTGAGGTAAATTGATGCATACAATTAATTATGTTTTGAGAAGCGGTCTTCAAAAAACTGAGTGCGGAGGTCGCAGAAAGGCTGATGCCTATGGAAGATTCCCTGACGCCTAAGGAAGATTCCCTGATCCCAAAGAATGATTCCCTGTGGCCAGAGGAATTCCCTGTGAGACGATCCCCAGTGAGATTCCATTTGGCCAAAGGACAACTCACTGAAAACGAAGCAAGGCGGCCAAGTCTATGAGGCTGCACCAACGAAGTGATTTAATGCGTAAATATTGCACTAAGGGTCTCGCTCCACTACTCTCCACTCTATAGATCTGGAGAGTTTAGCGTTGGTCCACTGGTTCTCCAAATCGGGCGCTGAAGTTCCCTTTGATAGATATCAGAGTGCACTCTTGAAAACCACTCGACTGTTGGAAAGGTCATTGACTGCACAGGTAGTTACTTGGAGAGTCCTCCTCGTAGCTGTACGATGAGTGCCCGAATTTGGAGGGCAGGCCTGGAGTATGGGCGGGCAAACGCGACTTTCAGCTGTCTGTGTGCTCTCAACATTTAGTGAGTCCTTCCATGGAGAGTAAGTTACTTGGAGAGTCGTCCTCGTAGCTCTACGAGGAGTGCCCGAATTTCGAGAGAAGGACGAGGTTTGTCAATTGATCCGCAGTTTCAATGCGCTGAGACGGGCGAGGTATGTCAATTGATTCAATCGGCTTGGTGGAGGCAAGGTGATTGGCACCATGACACACACACCAAACAGTTCGCCACATGTGAAATTCACACATCTGGATGGCAAGTGCTGCACTAGCCATAAAGGCGCGGATTACCACAAAGTTGCACGAAGTAATGTCTTTTAAGTTTTTACTCCCCATTTGGCAAGGTTGTCAGGGCTGCATGGCCGGACATCCGTGAAGCTCGCCTGGGGTACTGCAGGCATATAAAATCTCCACTGATTATCCAGGAATTTCTTTCTTTTGGGGGGCGGAGTCGATGGGGCTTTTCTGCACCCAACAAAAGCAGCCCAAATACAGGCTCTCTGTTTTGTTTTTCAGTGTTATTCGTTGGTGGCAGAAAAGGGGGCACAAATGCAAATGGGCTGAAAAGGGGGTTAAAAACGGGGGGTGTTAGTTTGATTTCTTGATTTCCCTTTTTTTTGTATCTTCACTTGGATTAGGAATCGCGATGTGACCGGGATTGCAACTCTACAAAACTCTTGCCAACTGTCCGATTGGCGGACGTCTCCATCAGATAACCAGGGTAAGGAGACGTCCAGGATCCCAGACCTGTCTCTTATACACATCTAGATGTGTATAAGAGACAGGGTGAAAACTGTTTCAGATGAATCACTGTTTGTGTGTTTAGTATGTTTCCACTGTTTCCACACCACACGATCCTCAGGTGTGCACTCTGTGGATAAAGTACTTCCTCAACATGGGCTGAAGGAGGCTGATTTGGATACAGGTGTTGCAACGTGTTCCCAGTTCATTCCATAATGCCAGCCTCAAGGTTGAAGCAAGAAATACACCTCGGTTAGTCAAAGAAGGAGAGGGGAGAAAAAGAAAGCAAAACTCGCTAGACAAAGAAGGAGAGCAGAGAAAAAGAAAGCCAACAAGTAGACAAAGAAGGAATAGTGGAGAAAACAAAAGCGGACAAGTAAGAAAAATGAGAAAAAGACGAAGAAAGAACGAGAAAACGATTACAACATGAACACCCTCACGCTTCCTTCTGTCTTGTTGAAGGAACTCTAACGGATCCACCCGCCCAGGGTATTAACTCTAACGGATCCACCCACCCAGGGTCTTAACTCTAACGGATCCACCCGCCCAGGGTCTTATTGCCCCAGTTGATTGCCAAGCCGACAGAAGAGGTCGATGAGCTTCTTAGATATCGAGGAGATTGGGTTGTTCCTAATGTTTCTGTGTTCTGAGATTGGCCGCCAGGGCTTCCATTATGATCACGAAAAGGAACGGGGCAGTCGGGTCCCCTTGCCAAACCAATCGCTGCAGTGAGATGAACAGCGCCAGAGTTCCGTTTACTTGGACGCAGGTGGTTGCACTGGTATTGTGACCCACCTACCTTCGGAACACCAGGCCAAAGTTCGTCTTTTCGAGGCACTTATCAAGGAATACCCAGTCCAAATGGTCATAGACTTTCTCGAAGCCTATAAAGATAAAGGACGCATAGCGATGAGACCGTCTAAACAGTTTGATCACCTCGTTCACCAAAAGGAATACCTTGTCCCGTATCTTCCTCCCCTTGATGAAACCCGTTGGGGCCGGGTGTATAATGTCCTCCATTACCCCTATCAGCCTTGGCTAGGGCCTTGGCCAACATCTTATATACCACTGTCAGCAAGGTGATCGGCCTGTAGTTCCATATGTTAGTTTCCCCCCCTTTCTTATAGATTAGTTTGAGCACCCCTTGGCTGACTAATTCCCCCATCCCACCTGTCTCCCAAATTGTTCGTCAGTAATCCACGAGGTCCGACGCTGGAGCGGGCCGGAAGGGATCCCAAAGTTCTTTTCGCAGGCCGTCTATCCCGGGTGTCTTCTCCTCCTCCACACCCATCAGGGCTGTTCCATATCTCCTCCTTGGAGGGAGGAGATTCAAGGCTCTCGCGTTGCTGGTCCGTGAGGGCTTGGCTTGGCTCAAGGGGGCTAAGAACTCCTCTCTCTCCTTTTCGCTGACGTCGGCCTCCTGTTCCGTGCATTGGGAGGTGAAGGGGGATTGGAAGAAGTCCCTGGTTATCTTCACACACTGTGGTGTGGTGGTGGCCAGGGGGGCCTGTCCCTGCCTACGGTCCATAAGAGTGTCTATGGTGGTGCGCCGGTTCCGTGCCCTGGCCACGGCGAAGAAGCGTAAGTCCATTGCCCTTTCTGTTGTGTGTTTGAAGAGTTTGCTTCTGATTCTTAGACCATGCCATCTGTGTTCCACAAGGCTCAGGAGTTGCCCCTGTAGGTCTTGCAAATGTGCCATGTGTTGTGCGGGATTGTTGTCCTCTTGGTGCTGGTGGCTAGGCCCATGCAGTGCTGTGGTTTGATCGTCGTCTCGAGGGCTGGGGTCATGCTCTTGTTGCTGTTGTATTCCCTGCTGGACGTTGTGATACTGCCGGTGTAAATCCAGCTCTCCTTTCTGCCGCTTTGCGGCTACGAATTTAGAAGATTCATTACACTTTTTCGCCACAAAAATTAAGCCATTATTATTGAGCCATGTGATCCTGTTCCTTATCGTTGGTTTGTACGAGTGCCAGTAGTGCCAGTAGTGCCACACTTCCTGGATGTACTAGCAGTGAGGTGTTTAGCTTGTAATACCCACTCCCCTGGTCCGGCTTTTTACGGCAGGAGAGGAGGGCTACACAGATTGCATGATCCAGACTGGGATGTGGACTTCGGGGGGGAAGATCTCCGCCCTCCTGCAGGGCCCCTTGCTCGTCGGACGCCAGGACCAGATCAATCCTAGACGTTGTGTACCTCTCTATGCCCTGCGAGCGGAAACATGTGAACGACCTTTTGCTCGGGTGGGCCCTTCTGACGGCATCAAATAGATTCAAGGAGAGGCAGAATTTAGTTAGCATCCTCTCATCCTCCTCGAAGTCCGAAGTCTTTTAGGGAAAAAGTGAGAATTTTGACAATGTGAAAACAGTGAAAAGCACTTCCCACAATCGCATTCCCATGGCATGCTGGCACAGTCACACTTTCCCAGATGTGCTTCACCCGCCAAACGCAACAATGGTGGATGTATTATAAGCTAGAGCACGGCAAGATGCATTCGCCATTTTTACATATAGCCAGTAGTAGAAGGAGGCTCTCAGAGGAATCACACTAAGACTGTGGCAGATGTATTTCAGCATTCAGTCCAAACACACAAAAAACTTTCTCCAATGTTTCTGGAGTTACGGCCAGATTCACTGATTCAGTCAATAACACGAAAACAGTCGAGGTCAGGTTCAGCGGAGTCACCCTGAGACTTTCACAATTTAGTTTTACCAAAGGTACAGCTAGTTTCGAATGAAATCACACTAAGCAAGGCCAGATTCAGTCATTTTGAATAGAGGCTTTACTGCACGTATTTCAGCGGGAAGACAGCCAGATGCAACTGGATCATGCAGACTTTCCTGGATGTATTTTCATTATCATGGCTAGATTTCTTTCCCATTTTAGTTCAAAATGTGGATAATTTCTCAAAGTGTCAGTGTCATCCTAATGCACAGGGGCCATGCTAAATTGCTAATCAATCTTCTAAAGCTCCACTTTTAACAGATGTGATGTCCCAGAGGATCCAGCGTCCGATTCAGTCAAATAACACTAGCACTTTCCCAGTTGTCTGACGAGAGTGGTCACCCTCACATTCGAACCCACCACACTAAGACTCTCTCTCTCTCTCTCTCTCTCTCTCTCTCTCTTTCTCTGTGTGTGTGTGTGTGTGTGTGTGTGTGTGTGTGTGTGTGTGTGTGTGTGTGTGGATACACACGCACACCTTGGCTCTTCTCTCAGGTTCGTTAAACCAACAGTTCAACTAAGCCTATTGGTACGAACTGACCCCCCGGGCCTGCTCAGCCTGACACGTGACCCCTCACGGGTCAATCAATGAACTTCGACTGAAATATACATTCAAATATTTTTTCATGGGCCAAACCATTTTTCTAAATTTTCTTTGTTTTTCAATTTTTTTCAGCTGGTGGGGAGTAACCCAAGCAACATCCCTGACTGTTTTCGGAGGTCTTCGTGTTAGCCCCCCCCCCCCCCCCCACACACACACCGGTGGCCCCACCCTACTCCCTGACCACTAACGATTAGGGCGGAGGGCAACATGCATCCCCTTAATTGTGAGAGGTAGTTATGCTTGCAGGGGTCCCCTGTATAGGCTTAGGAGTAGTTGTAGGTAGGTAGTGAAAGGTGGCATTGATAGAAGAATATAGATTAGTTTAACACCCCCCCTCCCCAAAAAAAAGCACCCCCCCAGGCTACCCCCCTTCCTTGGGTCCAGGACGTCAAAGCTGAATCCTCTTACCGTGTGCACCGGTAAGAGGCCGACTTAGCTCCGGCTGAACAAGTGGTGTAACAGCGACAATACCTCCATCTCGTTACATCCATCCCACCGGAACTGACAAAGCCGTGAAGAAATTTGTTTACCCCCCCGAAATTTGTTCCATCCCCCCCCCCGCACGCCCTCTCTCTCTCTCTCTCTCTCTCTCTCTCTCTCTCTCCCTCTCTCTCTCCGCGCACGCACCCACAACCTGCCGCGCGCGCCCACTTAACTCAGCGTGCCCGCTACCCTCCGCGCACCCGCTACCCTCCACGCGCGCCCACAACCCTCCGCACGCCCTCTCTCTCTCTCTCTCTCTCTCCTGTCTCTTATACACATCTAGATGTGTATAAGAGACAGCTTCACGTATATGCCTCCTGGATGATCAGTGTTGATTGATATCATAGTACAGAATGTGAATTGACTCTGTTTTTTGTTCGGACTCTTCACGTATATGCCTCCTGGATGTTTCCGCCGGTGCAGTGGCCCTGGAGCTGGACTGCAGGGGACACAGGAGCGGACAGAAACCCGAGAAAAGCCGACCCGTGGGAGCCTTTGGCTCGAGTTACGAGCGTCTTTGAAAAGAGAGAGGGAGCACCAAGAACTTGTGGAGCAGGCACAGAGAGAGTCCGGGCAGACAAAGAAACAGGCTGCTGATCCCGTCATGAGCGACGATATGGTGCATGATGTTGACGATACACAATACAAGGAGTCATGGCGTGGCAGACTGGAGATGAGCATGTCTCAGGCAATGAAGGTGGAACAGTAGGCACAGGAGAGTCTGTTTGCAGACGAGACCATGGAGAAGATAGGAGGTCGCAAAGAGGAACACAGTCGTTTGAGGCCAAGCACACAAAGATAGGAGAAGGGGGGTCGACTGGGCGAGGGTTCGAAATAAATTTACGTGAGTGTTGGGGAGGCTGTCATGTTCTCTGCACTGGAACTGCAGCAGAGGAAGCTGTAACGGTGGAAACTGTGGAAGTGGAAACCACAGGTCTAGCACAAGCGAATGAGCAACCAGGGGCAAGGTGAGAGCTCCCGTGGGGGCAAGGAAGAACAGTGGATGATGCCAGGACAATCCCAGTATGTGTCAGAACCACCGAGAGGGACGCATCACATGCCATAGGATCGTGGCGCTTGCGAGAGCAAATGTATCAAGTCCAGCCCGTGGGAAGGTTCGATGCGGGATGCCCGTGAAGAAGCATGTGGCGAGTATGTGTTCTTGACGTAGGTTGAGAGTCCCAACAAGTGTTACAGATTTGTTCAGAGCTGCTCGATTGCCCAGTGTACACATGTGCCAGTTGATGGGAAGGGATGTTGGAGGTCGCGCTTTATCAAAGACGTTTTATCAACGACGTTTTGTCAAAGACGCTGATGCGAAGCGATCCATAAGAGAGGACCTGTAGCTGCATACCTAAACAAGTACAGGAACCGTCTGGCGTTATTGTTTCCCTCCACTCAAGCCCATATCGCGCTGGTAGAAGTGGTAATTGCCCCCAGGAAAGAACATTGCCCATGAGGTGATAAGTGAAAGCATATTGCAGAGCGGATCGAAGATCACGCTGACGGATGCCATCAATAAGCGTGCTTCATCCGAACATAGAATCGGATTGGAAATTCTTTGGCCAACACTGGTTTCCATGGGAATGCTGACAATCTGCTTCCTGGCAGTTCCTGCAGAGTACAGGTAAGCGCTCTGTACAACACAAAGGTAACGGAGAATCTGAGAACCAGAAAGGGTGTCCGGGTCTGAATCAGCTGTCCATTGCCCACAACGAGGCCTTCAAATCACCGTGCCCAAGGCAATGCAGCGAAAATGCTCGCGAGCGTGCCGAAGGGCCTAAGCATGAGCTTCTGCCACATTACGGTGTACATTATGGTGTACATTATGGTGTACATTATGGTGTACATTATGCTGTACATTATGGTGAAATCAAGAGTGCATGGAGAAAGTCCATGCCGGGAGGATGGATTGCATTTACGGTCAAGCGCTATTGGATCGGCACTCCGAACAATCCAGTACCGTCAAACACCCACCTGTTGACCGATCTTGTTTCCAGAGAAAGGTCGTGAAGGGACGATGCATCAACTTTCAGGTCGAGCGCCATTTCAGCCGAACAATCCAGCACTGGCAAACACCCACCTGTTGACCGTGCTTGTTTCCAGACAAAAGCCGTGAAGGGAGGATGCGTTACTCTTTCAGGTCAAGCGCCATTTCATCGGCACTCTGACCAACCAGCACTGCTGAACACCAACCTGTTGATAGAGCTCAGTGCCTTTCTCATGAAGAGTAAAGATGACTCCTTGTAAAGCTGCACAGAGATACAATGAAGAAATTGTTGTACTAGCCAACGGTTTTGCGACAAGGCCATTTACGAATGGCAGGAACTGTTGGACGAAAGCGAGCAAGTTGGGAAACAGAAATACTGTAGAAGATGCGAGCAGGGCTCGGACGGGAGCACGGAGGGGAGAGACTGGGAGAACACAGGATGCCCCAGTCAGGGAAGGGCCATAGCCGAAGCCGGGTAATGGCCCTCTTCGTGCAGTTGGAACGCTAGAGCCGACTCCGAGAACGCTGCAAAGAGCAGGAGGAGATCTTTGGGGTATCCCATTTGTTTGTTCATGCAGCTCCCCTTGTCCTATGCCTCTCACGTACAAGGCTGGCCATGTTGATTGCGGTTGAATGCCAGCTGCCCACACCCCCGTGTGCCTTAATGGCACACTTTCACGTTATGAAAGGAGGCGGAGTAAACGGGGAGGTATGCTCCTGTTCATTTTTCTTCAGATCTTCAGCTTATATTTTGTCTGTAGGCGGCGCAGTTCTATAGGGAGTGAGGGGCAGGGGAGGGAGAAGGTTTAGGGGAGAAAGTGGAGTGGCAAATGCCATAACAGATACGATGAACTTCACAGGGTTCTAAATACTCACCGCTGGAGCAGTCTAATCTAGAATGGTGCAAGGGGCCAGTCAGTGTTTGGGTTGCAGAATATTTGGAGTTGAGGATCGGCTGTTGCCTATGGTAAGTGGCCACCCCTACAAACCGGACAGGACCGGTTTCGGGTGTGCACTGTGGAAGCAGCATATTCAATTGTTGCAGTCACAGTTTGCTGCATCCACTGGCATGCCGTAGACCGGTGTCACAGGCTACGTGGCTCCTACGTGCTAGGAACACAGAGGCAAGCCGACCACAATTGTAGAGGCATTGCCATTCTAGCCCCCGTCTACAAATTGGACATGAGTTCTCAGGGTGCCGTACATGAGTTCAGTACTGACTGTCATCATACGTATGAAGACAAAAACTCACATGGCTATCCCTTCATAGTCTTCACCGCACAAGGCATGCAAACCTTATGCTAGCCGAATCTCAGTTGGGTCATCACAGAACGACATTGAGCAGGTTCCTTGGGTTTCCCCGTATTTATTCCCTCTCTATGGGCAGATGACGACGAGGATTGACCCAAAGCAAGGGAGATTAGATGATGCAGGATTTGGTCTGCAACAGCTCGCCCTGGTGGTGATATTTTCCTCCTCAGGCTGCTGCATCTGTCGTAAGTCTGGCACGGATGAAGGAAATCCGACAGCGATTGCAGCAGGTGTATGCCCAACATTGCATGAGGGGCGTGCTAAGAGAGGGTGTGGTGACTGTGGTCGATGATGGCATCGGGGATAGTCCACGCAGCAGAGACACAAACATTGACGACACATGGCATGTTGCTGACATGTCAGCAGGAAAGCAGGCTGACGTTCGCAGCTATTTAAACAAAGCAAATCAAGACCGCAACAACATGCTGGGCAAGTAATTAGGGGAGGGGTCGGATAAGTACAAGACAAAGAGGGTCACAGTTTCCGTGGCAGAGGCTGGCAGTGACTATCCCTTCATGGTGTTTGGAGCAGAGGTTATGCCGTGTGCATGGAGGGCCACCGTTCTCTGGAGAGGCCCCTTGACTGTCCATGGTAGAATCCGTCTGATCTACATAGGGAGGGGACACTGCCTGACCATGTACAGGGGAAGGAGGTTCAGCTGGATTGCTCTCCGGAGACTTGTAGTGCTTCTGAGTGCACAACGGCATACTGTTCCTAATGGACGAGCCAGGCCAAGTGAGAATCTACCGCTTCGTGATAAAAAGGGTTAATACTTCCCCCCATGTGCACCCTATCACCATTGTCCCATAGGGTCCATGAATCGTCCGCAAAGGTTACAGCACCGAAATGATCTGGACGATGCAGATGCGCGCACACATATTTGGATCCATGCCTGGCATGTGATTGTGTCGACCAGGCTGGAGTTGTAGTTGTCTTTCCAAAAACGTCATAGACAGGACCTCTATGTTCACGTCAGGTGCAGCACTGACGGGCAGACAGCACAGTGCTCTTCTTCTATCCAGCGGACGATATCTGCAAAATCAGAAAGCATAGAAGGGTTGCAATTGTAAGTGAGGAGACATACATTAATGGCATAGTACGCACAGTGACCTTGCTGTAACAGTATGATATCATCTGATTCTGCAAGTTATGCGGCAGCGGGCGGTTCATTCAATTCTGCAGATTGCACAGTAGGCGGAGATTCATTGTGGTCTTGACTGTCCTCCCTCTGTATTAACTGCATTGGCTCTGGCCTATGCTCCGGAGATAGATCACATTTAGTCGGGGGCTCGCTAAACTGATCAGAATGTGGATCATTGTCAATTGGGGCGGGGGAGCAAGCGGGGCTAGGAGGATGAGAAATGGGTGGGTCAGATGCAGGAAAGAAGCCGATCAGCCGCACTTGTGCTCAGAGTGGCTGCTACCGTCTTCAGCCGAATAGAACGCCCGATCATTATAGCTGTATGTGGTGCAACTTTCAGTCCAGATACGACAATAATCACCGGGTGTTGTATTCGGGTGAAGACGGCAGTCGTGCACATGCTGCAAAGGTGGCTGCACCCCGTGTCTGGTGCACACGCAGGCCTGCAGCACTGAAGAAGTCATCGCGGCATTGTTGGCATTGGACTCAATATGTACTATATTCCCGGCTACCTACATTCAGAGCGACGACATCGTTCCGCACAGTTTCGAGCATGGCGTAGGAGTAGATCTCTGGCCCCTGCAGGGGGGGCAGTGATCATGTTGTCCAAGGACAAACAAGGTCGCTGTCTTGGAGGCAGCATATGAGGATCATCTCCGCCAAAGAGGCATCTGCGATGGGCGATCTGACGATGGATGCCTCTGCCGATGGGGCCTCTGTGACGGCTGTTGTGACCATGACTATGTTGCTAATGGGGTTGATGAGGAAGGGGAGGCATGCAAGGTGGAGGAGGAAGAGTGATCAGGGGAGGAGGAAGAAGAAGAAGAGTAGGCAGATGACTGAGGGGATGATGTAGCAGAAGATGTCGGGGGGGGAGCTGGCGGTGATGGTGGTGGTAGTGGAGGTGGTCATGATGATGGTGTTGGTGGCAGTGATGGCAGTGGTGGTGGAGGAAGGCGGGGGGTGGTGGTGGTGGAGGAGCCACACTTTCAGCAGCGGTCACTGCATCGGTAGGATGTAGGCCTTCATCCCCTGCAGCCGCTGCGTTTGGATGTGTGGAGGGCTGACACTGCCTGTAGTTCAAAATTGGTGTTCGGCCTATCGAGTGTGGTTGTGTGGAGGGCCTGTGCACAGAATTAGCATTCGGCAATGGGTGAGCAATTGCCCAGTGCACCATGCAGCAAAACCAGTTTGACAGCCATATGCCATGAGTGGGCAGCCAGGGCTGCCGACCATGCACATATGCAGTTGATCCTCTGGCCAGGACAGTGGGAGGATGGCCCCTAACAAGCATACGCCGTGTCAGGGAAGTCACTGCAGCTTTGAAGTCGGTGGTATTGTTACAGATATGTTCAAACCTCGTTAGCTATCCCATGAACACACCTGCGTGCTTATGAGTTGAGGCATTGAATGAAGCACTGGGATAACGTATGACAGGGAATGTCCGAGCCTCAGCGTTATCAAACACTCCAATGCAAAGTGAACCATCTGGCCCAACCAGGATTCTTGCCCCGAGGAAAAGACATGACCCATCTTGCTCAGTAGTTTCTTTCCACTCAAGACCATACCGAGCATGTGATTGATGTGTGTTTTGAATTTTCCCCACAACCGCCCCAATTCCACCCAGATGAGTAGATTGAGAATCGAAGCAGCTTTCGTCCTATTGCAGACATTGGGAGCACTTGAGTTGGCAATTTTACAATTAGACAGATTTTTTGGTTTTCCTTGGGGTACCCCTTCCATTTGTTCTTGCAGCTCCCCTTTCACTATGCCTCGCACGTACAAGGCTGCCCCCGTTGATTAGGGTTGAGCGGCAGCTTCCCACACCCCTGTGTGCCACAACGGACCACTTGAATGTTATGAAAGGAGGCAGAGTAAAGGGGAAGGTATACTCCTGTTCATTTCACTTCAGATCTTCAGCTTATGCTTTGTCTGTTCTCTTAATGATGCTCATTCATATGTTATTCGCTAGTAGCACATAAGGGGAGGGTAAAGGGAAAGGGGTAGGAAGTGGAGTTCTATGGGGAGTGAGGGGCTGGGGAGGGAGAAAGGGTAGGGAAGGAAGTGGAGTGCAAAGGACAAGACAGAGATGTGACAAACTTCACAGGATTCTAAACACTCAATGCCGGAGCAGACTACTCTAGAATGGCACATGAGGCTAGTCTGTGTTTGGGTTGCATAAGATTTTGAGTTGAGCAGCAGCCGTTGCCTATGGTAAGTGGCCACCCCTACAGACCAGAAAGGACCAGTTCAAGTGTGGACTGTGGACGCACCGCATCCAACTCTTGCAGTCGCAGTTCTGCATCGAATGACATGACGTAAACAGATGTCACAGGGTACGTGGCTCCATGCTAGGAACACAGAGGAATGCCGACAGCAATTCTAAGGACGTTGCCGTTCCATCCCGTCTACAAACTGGACACGACATGTCAGGGTGCCGTACATGAGTGCAGGACTGACTGTCATCATATGTATGAAAACAAAAACTCGCATGGGCTATCCCTTCATATCCTCACGGCACAAGGCATGTGAACCACATCCTCGCCGGATCTCAGGCGGGTCATCACAGAGAGGCATTCAGCAGGTTTCATGGGTCTCTGTAGTATTTATTCCCTCTCTATGGGAAGATGACGAAGGGGATTGATCCAAAGCAAGGGTGGTTAGCTGCTGCAGGATTTGGTCTGCAACAGCTCGCCCTGGTGGTGATAACCTTTCAGTACAGTGCTCTGTAGGCGGTTCATATGGTAGTCTATTACCCTCCTCAGACTGCTGCGTCTGTCGTTCGTTTGGCAAGTGCCCAATGATGCATGCGGGACATGCAAGGAAAGGATGTAATGGATGATGGCACTGGTGATAGTCCACACAGTACAGACACATACTTTCTATGACAGCTTCCCAGAAACATTGACCACACATGGCTTGTTGCTGACATGTCAGCAGGAAAGCAGGCTGATGTTCGCAGCTATTTAGACATGGCATGTCTCAGCCACGACGTTATGCTGGGCAAGCAATTAGGGGTTGGGAAGAGTACAAGACGCACGATCACAATTGGTGTGTGTGTGTGTGTGTGTGTGTGTGTGTGTGTGTGGGTGGGTGGGTGGGTGGGTGGGTGTGTGTTTTACATTTGCACCGCAATAGCCACTGTTCCACCCAGATGACTAGATCCAAAATCAAAGCAACTTACCTCCATTGCCAACAATGGAACACACTTGAGATGAGCAAATCCAACAATGAAACAGTTCTACCTCTATAGCAAGCAACACAGACCACAATAGATCCATTATTTCCCTTTCTCGAGTATCTTTACTCTAGTCCTCTTTGGGGTACCCCTTTTATTTGTTCTTGCGGCTCCCCTTTTACTATGCCACTCAAATACAAGGCGACTGTGGTTGAGCGCCAGCTGCCCACATCCACGTGCGCCTTGACGGCACACTTGCACCTTATAAAAGGAAGCGAGTAAAAGCGGGGTATACTCCTGTGCATTTTTCTTCAGATCTTCAGCTTATGTTGTCTGGTCTCTTAATGATCTCATTCACACGTATTTGTTATCAGTACACAAGGGGAGGGAGGGAGGAAGGAAGGGGTAGGGGTGGA
>BFEA01000102.1:2713673-2739631 GCA_003427395.1 Chara braunii
TCTCTCTCTCTCTCTCTCTCTCTCTCTCTCTCTCTCTCTCTCTCTCTCTCTCTCTCTCTCTCTCTCTCTCTCTCTCTCTGTGAGAGATGAGCACGGGGCGAGGAGGGAAAGGAGGCAGGGGTACCACTATGCCGTTAGAGGGAGGAGGGAGGAGGACGAGGGGCATCGAGGAAGAAGAAAAGGGACATCAATGAGGAGGAGGACGGCATCAAGGGATGCCAATTTAGAGTGGAGCTGGGAGGTGAGGGTGGGGTCCTGCGGATAGGGGGGGGGGGGGGGGGGGGTTGGCTGGGGAAGGAGGGGAAGTACAACTACCGTCTTCACCCGAAAATAACGCCCGGGCGTTGTATTCGTTTATAACGCCCGGGCGTTATATTCAGTAAATTTGTAGTAACTTCGGTGAGCCCCCAAAATTCAAAAAAAAAAATAAAAAAAATTGAAAATTCTGTAAAAAAACAAATGTTTACCAGGATTGGAATGCGACCAACTTTTGGCTGAGGGTCACTTCAGAATTCCTTATAAACTCGGAAATAAAAAAATAAAAATGAAAACTAAAGCCAAAATATGCCCCTTGGAAGTCAAAACCCCATTCAACCATGTTCAAAACCCATATATACCCCCTTCCCCACCCTTTAAAACCCATGTATACTACCTCTCCAGGGCACTCTTGCCCATTAAACATTCAAATATAACGCCTGGGCGTTCTATTTGGGAAAAAATGAGTAAAAAGTACTAAAAACGAAAATCTCATCTTTTTAGGTGAAATCTTTCTTTTTTTCTTTTTCTTTTTTCTTTTTTTTTTAAACACAGCTATGTGCAAGGAACATGAATATGGACGAAGCACAGAAATCCAGATTGCAAAATCACACTGAAGTCCAAGTAGTCAAAGCAAGAGCAGATAGCACAATGGAACCGAGTAACCATCCATTTGAGAAACGATACAGAAGGATCGTGACTCAATGTCCAAGCCCAACAGGCCAACACCAACAGCATAACCCAATGTAGCTCTCTCTCTTGAATGGCGCCAGGCGCCCTACCTACTCTACAGCCTAACACTACAACTACAGTACAAAAGCAACCAGACAACTTGACGACCAGCGAGTGATGATGTCAACACCAATGCCGACCTCCCACCTCCACCAGGTATGTCTCCTTCTTCACCCACACTCTCCCTTGTTATCCCACACAGCGCCCTTCACCTCCGAAGAACCACCTTCACCCTCACCTCCCCTGCGCCCTAAGGCAGCCCGGCTATGGCCGCCAGCGCCCTGTGCACAGGCAGCGCCCTACCGCCTAGCGCCTGCCTGTCTTGCACCTCAGCCTAGCGCAGCGCAGCAGCTCGCATTCGCGCAGCGTGCCGGCATTGCCCGCAATGGCCAAGATCCTTGCCCACTCGCCCTGCTTGCCTATATGCCAGTGTTGCGTGTGGGCGGCCTCCCTTCAGCCTGCGACTGGGCCCCAGTGCCTGAACCCAGGCCCGATACAGTTGGGGCCCGGGAGATGCAGTTGCGCCTCTTTCATCAAGGCCTGCGGCCAGATTCAGATAGTGGGCCGGTTTCCCATTGGCATTTTTGGCCTCTATATCCAGCACGCATTGTCTGCCTCACGTTTATGTGCCCAGGGCCTAACCAACTCAGAGGCCCTGGGATTTCCGCATTTGCAGAGATCCGAGACTCAGTGCACTCCAACCAACTGGCGTGCTGCAACTGTATGGACCCCACTTCGTGAAATGTTTGCACAGAGGACTCTTGTTGATTTGCTGGCCCGCCTTCACTTAGGGCGGGCACGAGGCTTGCTGGGGCCTTAGCCCAGAATATGTACATCATGGCAAGGCCCCTTCTTGAGGGCTCAATCCTCACATATGCAAAAAATTTTCTTTTTTTTTTAACTCAGCTATGCAGATTTATTGTAAGTTGAATATAACGCCCGGGCGTTATTTTCGGGTGAAGACGGTAGGAGGAGGAGGGGGGGTGACATGAAAGACGGGAAACGAGGAGGACGACTAGGAGAACGAATAGTGACAACGGGAGGTCGATAGGAGGGGGACGAGGGATGATGAAGGTTGAAGGGAGGTCATGCTTCCACTTTTTGTTTTTTATTGAACTGAAGTCTTTGCAATTGTTTTTTTTTTTTTTTTTTTTTTTTTTTTTTTTTGGTAAAGCAGATCTGATTGATGTGCTACTCGTCACATTTTGGACCAGTTAGGGTAGTGGTGAAACGCTGCTAAATCATTTGTTGGATCCTTTTTTGGTTAATTGGTTGGTTGGTTGATTTGTCGCATCCATCAATCAACCGACCAATCAATCTTTGATTTATTTGGTGGTTGGTTGTTAGTTGGTAAATGACAGTACCTACTACCTACTCAGGATATACTTCTCTTTTCAAGTGTGTTCTCGAGCTTCTTGCCTTTTTCTGTACGTCTACTTTCCCGGGTTCCCCCCCCTCCTGCAGTCCGGACATTTTGGGATCCTGGAAAGCCATCCTGACGTCCTGGGGCTGGTATGATCCAGATGTCTGGTACCTGTCCGGTTTTCCAGACATATGGATCGATTCCAGACCGATATCTGGTTTTCGGTCTGGACCCCCCTCCCCTTTCCAGTCCGGACATTTCTGGGATCCTGGAAAGCCGTCCTGACGTTCTGGGTCTGGTATGGTCTAGATGTCTGGTACCTGTCCGGTTTTCCAGACATCTGGATCAATCCAGACAGAAATCTTGTTTTTGGTCTGGATCGGTTTGGCGTCTGAGTTTGTGGTTACCATGGTTTTCGCCCATGAGATACGACTTGTGCAAAACTGATTGCAAATGTACTGTGGTTTTCGCCCATGAAATACTACTTGTGCCAAACTGATTGCAAACGCCTATCACAGTCGCCGTGAGCCGCTAGGCCGGCATGTCAAACTGGGCTGGCTGGGGTTGGTAGTTGTTCCAGGTCCCACCAAACGGGCTCCACGGCAGTGGTGGTCTAAACCACAAGGTCCTGACTCAGAGTGCTGGCGCACGGCAAAAACAAATTAACCTTGACCTAGGCTACCAGCCGGGCCGCCCGGTCCCAGGTGGCCAGCCCGTGCAAGGACCAAGGAAGGTCCCAGCCAAAAAAAAAAAAAAAAAAATGCAATCCAAAAAATCCGAAAAAAAACTATGTTATGCAGAAAAATAAACTGAACAACTTTTGCCTCAGGGTTACATCGAAATTCTTCACCAAATTTAAAATAAAAAATAAATTTTAAAAATATATATATATATTTTTTAATTTTTTTGGCCCGGCCGGACAAGTGACCCCGGGCCACTCTGGTAGCCTAGACCGTGGCACAATATTTTTTTGTTTTTTTTTTGGCCCCCTTCTGGATTTATGCCTGTCATCCTTGCTGATCTCCTCTGTGTCGTTCAAAATCTTCGGATTTTAACAGCTGTCCCAAAGGATAGATAATTTCTTTTTGCCTGGCTCTGCCAGCCATTTTGGCCCAGTACGGGGATTCCCTGTTAATGCGGCAGCTTAACCACAAGAACACGGCCTCAGCCTTGCAGTCGGAAACTTGTCCCCACAAGAAAACGAGGCCGAAACGTCAAGCTGGGCCCGCCGTTGATAAATTCGATCGGCGGTGGCGTTTTTGTTTTGCGCCTCCAGAATTTGAGGTGTCAGGCCCCCGGCCCAGGTGCCCATGTACTGGTGCTTTAACCACTGTGTCAGAAAAACAAATAGCTGGGAAAGGGACTAGCGGTTCAATAGACCAAGTCATAGAGCTTGATTCAAGTTGATGGTTGATAATTGGTGTGACGCTGAAGCCCATTTTGAGCAACTTCTGTCCATTAGATGCTGGGCCCGGTTCTCAGCACGTGCAGCTCCCCACCAATAGGCTGGAGCACCTTTCGATAAAAAAAAAACAGGAAAGAAAAGAAGGAGACGCCACAAAGTCCCTGTCATTATGGAATTGTCAGGATGCAAACTGTGAACCTGGTCTCAAACAGGTATAGATGCATACCGTTCAGCCACCAGGCACGCTCTAGCACACACCCAGAAAAATTGATAGGCAAACAAACAGCCAAGTGATAGATTCTTGCCAACTGGAACAGGAGAGTCTCCATCACTGTGGCTAGCTCACCACCACTTGGGCACTATCCGCTGGCAGGTGGGCTTCGAGCCACGATTCTCCTACTACCGATGACACATGTCTTTCCAAAAATAGAACAAGGGGTCATTCCTGTGTTTAGCTCATACTGTAACACTGTGCTATTCACGAGAACACTGAAGTATGCCTTTCGATGGATGGCCATGATGTTCCCCCCATCTTTGGCTCTGGCTGACAGGGCATTTTAGGTACACAGCCCTAGCAGTGGGCCCATCCAACCTACCGTGTACTGCTCCACAACTTTCACGGTGTGAATCAGCGACTACAGCGCTGGCCCCACCAGTGATATGTGAATGGTAAGAAAGCATGAACCTGACTCTCATAGCGGCCAAGTCCGTGGTTTCATAGCATGAACATAGCACAACTGGGCCCCATCCCTAATGCTAGGTACTCGTACTTGCAACTGCTTTCATGCAGCAATGGAGAAGCTTTGCTGCTACCATTTACACTGTTCGAATCGGCAAGGGGCAGGCCCCGCTGGTGCTTTGTTCACGCTTGGAAAGCATTAACCTCATCATAATAGTGGCCAAGTTCTTTTATGGTATTCACATACGGCACGGCCCTCATGCGACAGGTACTAGGATAGTTCTTGCAACTGGTTTCATGTACCAATGGATAATATTTCCTTCACACTGCTCAAAAGAACGGAGTTCAAACTTCAAATCTTTGTAAGATCTCTAGAAATAAATTGAAGTGCATTCTGCCAGTTTCAGGCCCATCAAAATTGTCCCATATGGTGCACCGACCTTCAGATAGCCATGCCGGGTACTGGAGGCGGAGCAGAAGAAGACAAGTTCTGAGTGGGGATCCGGACCGCCCGGGTGACCGGCAGGGGCCTGGGGGAGGTCCCGGGCGGCCTGGCCAGGCCGGGCACCCGGTTGGGGGCCGGGCCCCCTCAGCGCACTTACCTGTCGGGGGGTTTCGGGCCCCTTTTTGGCTGGTTTTGGCCTCCCGCAGGCCTACCTGGTCCAACCGGCCCAAGAAACCATTGCGTCGGGCCCGGTAGGCCTGCTTTTTTATTGAAATTCCCGCCGGCTCTGTGGCCGTCAATGCAGCATCATCGACGGCCACAGAGCTGGCGAATCTTGGCGCCAACCTTCCCCCCCGTTCGAACCTCCGGTCGGCTGGGGTGGTCTGCCACTCGCCCCCCAGCACGATCGGAGTTGGTGCCGACATGCTGCGCGGTCACCCGTTGCCCGTCGCCATTGCCATCGGCTGTCCTCCTGCTGCTGGTACGACGAAGGCCCAGACTGTCCCGCTGCTATGACGAAGGCCCCGACAACGAAGGCGTCCTTCTTCTTCTTCTTCTTCTTCTTCTTCTTCTTCTTCTTCTTCTTCTGCTTCTTCTTCTTCTTGTCTGAATCGTTTAGGGTTTGTGTAGGACGCGATGGCGAAGGCCCTGCTGCTAGGGTTCCTGTAGCAGGTGACGACGAAGGCCCCGACGAACTTCTTCTTCTTCTTCTTCCTGTTCTCCTTATTCTTTTCTTCTTCTTCTTCTTCTTCTCTCCTCCTCCTCATCCGCTCATATTCTTCTGCTTCTTCTCTCCTCCTCCTCCTCCCCCTCTCATCTTCTTCTTCTTTCCTCCTCTTCCTCCGCTCATCTTCTTCTGCTTCTTCTTTTCCCCTCCTCCTCCTTCCCCTCATCATCATCTTCTTCTTCTTCTTCTTCTTGTCGGTTATTCGACAGGTCCTTGTTGTCATGCCCTACAGCCACCATACCTCGTCCATTCTTCTTCTCTCCTCCTTGTCGGTTTTCCTCCCCCTCCTTGTCCATTCTTGATCTTCTTCTTATTCCCCTCCCACTGCTCTGCCCATCTTCTTTTTCTTCTTTTTCTTCTCTCTTCATCCTTCTCCTCTCGTCTTGTTCTTCTTCCCTCCTCCCCCTCGCGTTATCTTCTTTCTCCTCCACCTTTCTTAATCTTCTTCTTCTCCCCCTCCTCCCCCTCACGTTTTCTTCTTTCTCCTCCACCTTTCTTAATCTTCTTCTTCTTCCTCCTCATCCGCCATACCCTACTGCCACCGCCGCCGCCACCGCCATACCCTACCACCGCCATACGTGTACCATCTTCTTCTTCTTCTTTTCTTCTTGAATGTTGTTAAGCAACATACATGCAGACACCCCCCCAACCCCMSCCCCCCCCCCCCCMAAGACCMMCCCCCCCCCCAAAMCCAMCCCCCCCCCAAAACCAGAATTTTATTGCAAATTCGGGCTCCTCTCGCCGAGCAAAATATATACATGTATATATTTCTGGGCGGTTTTTTGGCCCGCCCAGTTTACCCGGTCCCCCCCGGGCCCAACCGGCCGGGCGGCGTCCTCACTCAGAAAAAGTTAGCATTTTCAGAGGCCCAATAGCGGTAGGCCTAGAGGTAGGCCGAGTCTAGGGCCTGTGCGGACGATATCAGAGCCTGCAATGATGTTTCCGTCCGTAAGGGAGGAGGTACTGGTTGCTTGGATGTCACACGGCCTGAAAGAGGCTGGTTGGCCACTATATCTCCTGGAGGGGCGAGTAGCTCCTCATTTGTGGTATGCAAGTTTGGGCGTCATGCGGAGTCTAGGGCCTGTGCGGACGATATCAGAGCCTGCAATGATGTTTCCCTCCGAAACGGGGGAGGTACTGGTTGCTTGGATGCCGCACGGCCTGGAAGTCACCAGTCGTGAGGCTGGTTGGCCGGTATATCTACTGGAGGGGCGAGTAGCTCCTCGTTTGCGGTATGCAAGTTTGGGCGTCATGCTGCTTGACCGGGCGCTGGTTCTCAGAGCGCTGCTGGGTAGGAAGGAGGAGAGCTGGGGCTTGCCTGGATATGGCGAGCAGCCCAGCGTGAGGAGGAGGAAGAAGGGGGCGAGGAGCAGAGTGGCAAGGTACGTACCTGGCTATGGGGGACACCATCTTCATCACCCTGTTAGGCGCTGCATCTGGAAGGCCCCAGTTGGGGTAGCGCTGCACCAAGAAAACTTCAAGGCAGAGTCAGGCATGGCGGCATGAAGAGCAGCGGCCGTAGCTGCTTTGCGTTGTCTTTTGCACGTTAGGGAAGGGCCCTTAGTAGTCCGCCATAGCCTAAGCCTGTAACAAGAATTGTAGAAGAGGGAGGCCATGGCTATGGTGGACCCATTGTTGTGCTGGCAGCAAGAGGGAACTTCCGATATTGATTCTGGTTCAACCACTCATTACTATTATGTGGACATTGTGGAGAAGAATAAGATTGGCGGAGACAAGGAGGAGAAGAGTGGAGAGAGAAGGGGGGGAGTTGTCATTGGTCTTACATCTTCTTCTTCTTCGTTCTTCTTCCTTGTCTCAATCTCTTTGTTAAAGTGTCTTTTCTTTCGCAATTGGGTGGCATTGTCTTTCCTTGTGAATTTGCACTTCGGAAATAGCCAGGATCGTAACATTTGGTATCGGAGCAGACTTACTTGCTGGGGAGAGGTGTTAGTCACCCTAACCCTGATTCCGGGTTAGGGCTAACTAATCTCGGATTACGGTCGGAGGTTAGGCTAAGAGGGGCAGCGAGACATTGTGGGTGCTGCCACCACCTGATTAGGTCATGTTGGGTCGACATTGGACCTGACCGGGTTGGTTGAGTGAATGCTTGGGGCAGCGAGACACAAAGGAGGCTGATTGGAGTGAGCGGAGGGGACCGGAGTGAAAGGTACTCGCACCTGGAATTTGGACCTGAAGAAGACATTGAGTGACTTTTGGGCTTCCTCTCAAGAGGGAGACTTGACCGGAAGCTACCATATCTGCATCAAAGAGCTGCAAGTTGCTACTTTGGGGATCCGACCTTCTATATTGGTGTAGGTAGTCCCTCTTAGTCATGCTAGGACACTCATGCAAGTTGCCTTTTCTTTTTCGGTACAGTAGAGGCAGTTTGGGACAATCTTGGGACACCCTTCTGGTTGGACCTGGTCCACAACCTACTTGGGACTCTTTGGGACTCGGTGGGACCAGCCCAACGGGACATGACCTTTTGGCCCCAAATCTGTTGTCGTCAGTTGGATTGCTCTGCTGCGCTGGAACTGGGGGACACACGGCTAGTAGGAACATTCCCTTTCGAGTGGATCTTGATAGGGTCTTACGGCACATTCCATCACACTGCCACGCGTTTGGCTCGGCGACTGCACTCCTCAAAATCTCCATTGCTTCAGTCAGTTCTTTCTTTTGTCCGACTTATCTATGATGCATGATCCATGTTGGGTTAGTCAAGAGGGGATCTCGAGTCTGGTCTAAACCGGACCCATTCGTTAAGTCAGACCTCTCTCTGAATTTTTTTATTTTTATTTTTCACCCTGATGCGTGGATGCCATTCTCTAGTCCAAATGAATTACCGCTCCGGCTACGAGTTCTACCTTCTCTCTTGTGATTTATTTTTGTCATTTCCTTTTATCTGAACTATCTATGTCCAGTCTTGAGACGTATGCGCAAAAGGCAGAAAGAGAGAGAAGGGAGAGAGAAGGTACTCTTATTGAGAGTGTGAGGAGTGGTAAGAGGAGTGTTCGTCCAAACGTGAGCGAAGAGCGGACCCCTCTTGAGAGTTCTACTGACACCCCATCCTCCAGCATGGCAGCCATCTCTTGGACCAAGGCTGCAACGACAGCGGCTAACTTCTCCCTGAACCGGTTTCCTTGCTAGACACAGCGGATGAGAAGGAGAATCCATTCTCTTACAAGCTCTAGGATGATGCATTGCAGGAGAGGGGGAGGCAGAGGCAACAGCCAGAGCAACAAGTATTGCTGCCCGAGTGGCCCTTCCGGCTGTTCCAAGGACCAGTGACAACCGGTTCAAGGAGAAGTTAGCCGCTGCCGTTGCAGCCTTGGTCCAACTACAAACTTTAGAGAACTTTGAGTCATGCATGACAACTCTAGAGCAGCAGAACCAAGATCTGCAGGCTGAGATTGCAGGCCTCAAGCAGGCCCAACTGACCATCCCTCGACCTTCTAATCTTCGTCCTGCTGCTGTCCCAATCTTTCCTCCTAATCCAGTCCTCATGCAGAGACCAGGTGGAACTGTGACGAGCGCAAGAACCGGTGCCAACTCTTCAAGCAGCAATGCCAATAGTTTTGCACTTGTCCCAGAGTCCCAAATGCAAGTTCACTAGCACAAAACGCCACATTTCCTGTTGGCCATGTTGTTGTCCGAGTGGACGGGAAGGGGGATATTACCTCCTGGATCAGCTCCATGCGCTCATACTTTGAAGTCATGCAAACACCACAGGAAGACCAAAGTATGATCATGGGCACAAATATTGAGCCCATCGCTCGAAGTTTCATTGAACTCCAAGCTATTGGTGCAGGTTACCAAAGGATTGACCTGACTGAGAGGTTGAAGGTGACTCTTGTTCGCACTCTTGAGGACGTCCTCATCGCGCAATACCAAGATAAGCACGCTGCGCTCAAAGCAAGACTGAAGCTTAAGGCCCTCAACTTGCCTCAAAGGCTAAAAGTGGAAAACTTCCATGCAAGCTTCGGAGCAACACTTGACTAATATTTTCACTACTTAAGATCTAGGATGGACTGATGTATCTTGCATGGACGTAGTTAAGGGAGTGGCTCTTGAAGGATATCTCCCGACTAGGCCTCAATTAGCATTCAACTTGGCGTGAGCCTCAAGGAACATTCAACTTGGCGTGAGCTGTTCACGGATCTAGTCCCTCGAGGCCTAAGACCTCGCCAAACGTACGAAGACACCAGTTGCAGGTAACTTTGTTGGACACATGCGGTCCGAAAGCACCAACAAGCTTAACAAGCTTGCCCTGCATGAACATCTGGAGGCTGCAGACCAGTACTATGCGGATGATCTACCTCTACATGACGAACTAAGGCCCGACTCCGACGCGAACTGTTTTACACCAGCCCTCAAGTCCGATATGGACGAAGACGAAAAACGTAATGCCTTTAGAAAGACTACTTCAAGCAAGGGGCCTAACCGCAGTTCGGGTAAGGGAACCATAACCCACCTTTCCAAGAATGCAATGACTGCCCAGAAACCAGAGGATGCTTTTACCAAACCTTGGGAAACCCTCCGCATTAGTCAAAAAGAATGGAAAAGAAGATCCAAAATGTGTGTGCAAGATTGTTACAAATTACAAGGAAACAAGCAAAGGGCATAAAAAAACTATCAGCGCTCAATACACAAAGAGGACCTGAGCAATCAATTGGAAGCAGCTCCAAGGAACCTGACTCTGATTAACAACCTACTCTTGAAGCCGAAATTGATGCTGAATCCAAGGCTCCTGCAGTCCAAGTACTTTATACCGAGCCTTGGGAGGAATCCAAGGAAGTCAACTTCCATTTGGGAGAAACCTAGGGAAGTCAACTTCCATTTGGGAGAAACCTAGGGAAGTCAACTTCCATTTGGGAGGAATCTAGGGAAGTCAACTTCCATTTGGTAGGAATCTAGGGAAGTCTACTTCCATTCTCACCTTGGAACATTGGATGCATCTCAAGCAGCAGCTGCCGTGTTCAACGAGGTGTAGAGTTGATCTTCTTTAAACCACCGGTACACCCGGCCTGGAGGCACCTTATTGCACACCAAGCATTTCCGAACGGCCAGCGGCGCACTTTCTTCCTTTCTTGGGTGGCGCCGCCAGCCATTGTGGTCCGATAGGCCACGCCTCCAAAATTTTTGTAGGCGACGAGTTGCATTTTCAACAAGGTTGGGTCCGTGTACTGGCAGTTTAAGTTGTGCTCATTAACCATCGATACATCCGTGTTTTTATTGACAATGGCTCAACAATTATTTTCTCCTAACGGAATTTGTAAGGCGGGCATGGGAAGGAAGAAAGTGGAAATGTAGAACCCTTGTCAGACCAAGGTAGGCAATCAAGAGGTTGTCACCTCAACACATGTTGTCAAAGGTGTGCACGTCACCTTCACCAAAGATCGCACAGTCACACATGAGTTGAACTTCTATATCCTTGGCAAGTGTCCCTTCGACGCGGTTATTGGCTTGGACTCATTGAAGGCCCATTATCTAAGAGCCATGTGGTGCGTGATACTAAGGGGAATGAGCGTGTTGTTTTGTTGGACAAGTGCGAGACCTCATTCACTCTTTTGAGTGCGAAAAAAAAATCCAAGACAGTGTGCAGGCGAAAGGAACGTAAGCAGTTGCATGTAGCCTTTGTCAAGCCTATCCATGCGCCTTCTACTTTTACTGCATTTTCTACTCGCTATATCTAACTTTATTCCATCATTTTCTACTCCATTTACTTCAAATTCCATTGATATTGCTATAAATTCTCGAACTGATTTTCTTCCCCCTGATAAGGATGATCCTCCACCGAAAGTCCCAGCAAACATTCGCCGTCTACTAGATCGATTTCCCAAAATTTGGGCTGAACCTCATGGAGTTCCCGAGCATTCGATCAAAAACATGAGATCGAGATTAAAAGGGAGTGTACCTCCAAAGGGTTGCGTCTATCATATGGGACAAGTGAGTCCGAGTTCGGTGCACCTGTCTTATTTGTTCCCTAGAAAGACGACAAAATCTGGATGTTCATCCACTATCCTGGCCTAAATTGCCTCACTGGAAAGAACGCTTACCCTGTGCCACACATAAATGATATGCTGGACGTTGCAGGTGGGTGCAAGGTATTCTCCAAGATTGACCTCTGGCTACCACCACATTGAAGTTGATCCGGTCGACCATCGCAAAACTACATCCAAGACGCGCGATGGGCTGTACGAGTTTATCGTTATGCCCTTCGGTCTCACAAATGCACCAGCCACGTTTCAATGCCTCATGGACAAGGTCTTCCACCATCATCTCAACAACTTTGTTGTCGTTTACCTCGATGACATTCTGATTTTTAGCAGATCTATGTAAGAGCATGTCGAACACCTTGAGGAGGTTTTGCAGATCCTCAAGGAGGTAAATTTGGATGTCAATTGGGATGGACAACGTCATTTATCTTAGGCACAGGTCGTCAGCTAATGGCCTTAAGCCTGGAGCAACCACGGTTGAGCTCATGCAGAAGTATTATGACTAGTTTCGTCCTTCGGTTGCCTATAACTATATATAACTCAAGTGAGCCTCAAGTTATATCGCCTTTATTGGCCAATATTGTTTTGCAAAGCATTGAAGATTTGACGTGTAGTGCTCATAGCTTTGTTATGTTTCCAGAAAAAAAAATTATGTTATTCGAATCCAGAAACCAGTAAGGGGTCTTCTTCTTCCAATGGATGTACGAAATTCTCCTCCTCCATGAGGGTGGTCTACTGGATTCATTGTTGTACCTCTTACTTTAGAGACCTCCAACAATGAATTGCACGAACGACGCTCCTTTCTCGGTTTGGCTTCATCTAACTAGAAGTTTGTGCCCAAATTTTATGTCATTGCTCACCCACTCATGAGACTAACAAGCAAAAACATCACTTATGTGTGGTGTGAGAAGTGTAAAACTACACTCCAAGCGTTAAAAGAAGCTTCGGTGAGTCATCATGTGCTCCGCATTGAAGATCTCAAGCTCACATTCGTAGTTACTACGGATGCGAGCCATTATGGGATTGGCGCATTGCTGCAACAAGATGATAGCTCAAGTCCGCTCAAATACTATAGCAAACACATGCCCAACCACAAGGTAGATACCTCCACGTACATGCGCGAGCCACATGCCTTGCGAGAGGCACTAGCGCATTGGAAACACTACTTGGATCGCCACTTCAAGGTCTACTCGGATCATCAAACCTGGCGGTGGAACAAGTTACAAATTGATCTCTCTACGACGCTGACCCGCTGGTTGCATGAGATTGATGGCTATGATTTTGAATTGAACACAAGAAAGGTTGCTGCAGTCGTGTCGCCTATCCTTTGTTTCATCCAAAGTTTTTGATTTGTGGAAAACGAAGGAGAATCTGGTCTGCCAAGGATCCGGACCTCGGTCCTATCCTTGAGCAGATCAAGGTTGACCCTAGTAGTCAGCCTGATTTTAACAAGTGTGAGGGTCTCGTATTCTAACACTATGGGAAGTTTAACCCCTTGTGTGTACCCAACCATGAGCCTCTCCGAACTTATTTCTTGGATTTGGCACATGGTCAGAGTGGGCACTTCGGCTTTGAAAAGACTTATGGAAGTCTTTTGCAGCAAGGGATCTGCTCAAAAGTTTATTGTTGAATGTCAAGTTTGTCAAAGAACCAAGGTTCATAGACACAAGCCTTATGGCCTGTTGAAACCCCTCCCCATTCTTGATGGACCCAGTGAGGATGTTTCCATCGACTTTGCGGACATGGGCCAAATAAGTGAGGGAGGACATTTACAAGTCATGGTCATCATGTATTGTTTTTCCAAATTTTTGAACTTGATTCCTTTACCACCTCATGCACCAGATTGAAGAGTTTCATCAACAAAAAATTCTTCAATATGGCCCCCCGAAAAGTCTTGCGAGTGATCGGGACACCAGGTTCATTAGTGCAGATTGAAAAGATTTCACCTCTCAGATCTACAACATTGAACAGAAGAAAACATCTCTCGAAGCCAATGGATTGGCAGAGGAGCTCAACCAGACTGTTCAAGGTTTAATTGTTCCTTATTAGAACACGTGGGACAAGGAGAGTTACATAAAGTGAAGGGGTTGTACAATAACTCCATTCAATTTGCAACTGGCGGGACACCGAATCAACTGCAATACGGTTGGAAGATGCGCAATCCTCGCTCCTACTTGTTCCCTGATCGGTCACCTAGTCTGACGCCCGACATTCCTGGTTACAATGCCAAGTACGCATGCTTGCTCAAAGCTGTTGTTGCAACAATGACCAAGTGCCAACATGCCATCATCAAAAATGCTAACAAGTCGCGCAAAGAAGGGAAATTCAAATCAAGAAGCTATGAATGGGTCAAAATGTGTGAATTTTTTGAAGAAGAGAGAGCATTGTGAAAACTCGTCCACTATATTATGGTCCTTGCCAGGTTATGAAGGTGGTAGAGGGATGATGAGTTTTGTCCTTCGTATGTGATTGACGTGCCACCTCATCTACGCATGTATACGATCGTTCGTGCGTCCAAATTGTCTCCCTACATCACTGATGAGATTTTTCTCTACCGAGAGCCTTCGATCCCTCGTGCTATCAACGGTGGTCACGAAATCTACAGAATCGTTTCACATTCGAAAAAGGGAGGAACAGAAAGTACAAAGTTCACTTTCTATATCATATGTTGGATGAGTTCTACTAGATTGAACGCAAAGAGTTGTTACAAAATGCTCCTCGTGTTGAAGGCTTACGAACGACAGATATTCCTTGGACAAACTGCCAAGTTTTCCGCAACACTCACTCACTATGGCCACACCACACCTCTCTTTCTTATCTACCTTATGACACATTTTGTAGGGACTTTGAATGAGTTGCTCACTCGAAGGGACCTTTTTCTTGAGAGGGGGGTAATGTAGTGACCTGCTAAAACAAACATTGAGAACACTGCAGAATTCTGAGTTTTGTCCCTGGAATGTATGCCTTGCTGAGATTCCCGGATTCTGCTGAGTTTTCGAAGTCTGTGTGTGTGTGTGCTTGTTGGTCTGTGAGCTTGTCTGAGTGCACGTCTGCCTGAGCGTGTGTGTGGCCCGACAGGGCACTTGTGTGTTTTGAGGCCACCAAGGCCAATACTTGTGTTGTGACGCCAGTGGGGCCGGTACTTACCTATGGCCGTGACCTAGAGGGTTGCAGTGGGGAGAACACTCAAGAAGAGGGGAGTAGGCCCGCGACACTTAGGGCAATGGGGACAAACACTCGAGTAGCAGGTAGCCCGGTACCAGTCAAGTACCGGTGGATGTGTCGGGTATTAGAGGCGAAGCAAAATAAGACCAAAAGTTAGCATTTTTAGAGGGTCAGTAGCCGCAAGCCTAGAGGTAGGCGGGTATTAGTCCAAGCAGCTCGAGTCTACGGCCTGTGCGGACGATATTTGAGTTTGCAATGATGTTTCCCTCCGAAAGGGAGGAGGTACCGATTGCTTGGAGGTCGTGCGGCGTGGAAGTCACCAGTCGTGGGGCTGGTTGGCCGCTATATCTTCTGGGGGAGTGAGTAGCTCCCCCTCATTTGCAGTATGCAAGTTTGGGCATCATGCTGCTTGAGCGGGCGCTGGTTCTCAGAGCGCTGGAGGCGAGTTGGGCGCTTGCGTGGATATGGCGAGCATCCCAACTTGAGGAGGAAGAAGAGGGGGAGGAGGAAGTGGCGAGGTACCTACCTAGCTATGGTGGACCATCTTCATCAACTTGTTAGGCGCTGCATCTAGAAGGTGAGTTCACGACAAAGTCAGGCATGGCGGCCAAAAGAGCAATGGCCTTAGCTGCTTTGCATTGTCTTTTGCACGTTAGGTTAGGGCCCTTAGTAGTCCGCCATAGCCTAGGCTTGTGACAAGGGAGGCCATGGCTGTGGTGGACCTATTATTGTGCTAGCAGTAAGAGGGAACTTCGCATATTGATTCTGGTTAAACCATTCATTATTATTATGTGGAGAAGAATAAGATTGGCGGAGACACGGATGAGGAGAAGAGTGGAGAGAGAAGGGGGGGAGTTGTCATTCGTCATGTTGGTGTACATCTTCTTTTTCTGCTTTCTTCTTCCTTGGTCTCTATCTCTTTGTTAAGTGCTGTCATTTCTTTTGCAGTTGGGTGGCATTGTCTTTCGTTGCAAATTTGCACTTCGAAAATAGCATGGATCGTAACAATGCGCGAATTAGTGTTTATTAATAATTCGCACTAATCACCGTTAGAAGCTAATCCAATGGTTTAGCACTAACCAGGTTTTAATGCGCTAATTGGTTATTAACACTACTAGTGGTGATGGGTAATTATTGCTAATCCATATTATACTATTATAGGCGCTAACTGAGAAGTTAGTGCTAATCAAACTTGTCAGAGCTGATTTGTCATGACCACAACGTTAAGGTTTGCCACTAACTTAGGCTAGACACTAACTAATTAGTCGTGCGCTTACTAAGATTAACGCTACGCTAATCAGTATCCAGCCTAATTAGGGTGAGCATGCTAACTAACTAGCGCTAATTAGGATGCCTAATGCACACCGATTAGGTTAGCAACACTTGGGCCAAATCATAATTAAGGACAACTAGGGAATCAAACCCTTGAGAAACTGTCTAATTAAGAAGGTAGCCCAAGGACCCTACCCTAATTACCTATAGAGCTTAATCCTAACTACCTATCGTTTTAACCTCACATTAGGTTAACTATGGAATTTGCACTCTGCGCCTGCAGCTAACTGCAACTTCTGATGAAAGTATGTTTTTATTATTTCTTCTTTTGATTCAAATTCCTGCGAATTCTAGCGGAATTGTTTTTCACTGTAAGAATTTGGAAATCTCCAAACTTCATGATTGCTCCCGGAGGAACCGATCGAAGTTTTCTTCCTTTGAATTCTCGTACTACACAATCTGCAATTTTGGGTTTTTCCATGCAAACGAAATTTCTGCGAAATTGTATTTTTTTTTCCTTCTACCCACGACCATCAAACCAGGGGCGAGGTCCCACTAGCAAAGAGACTTGGATAGAATGCCTAAATCTAGATGTGTTCGTATAAAGGTGTAGAAATTTGAGATTGAACTGCGTTACGACATCTCTGCTTAAAATACATCTAGATTCAGGAGCTGAATCCAATCCTTTTTGCTAATGGGACCTCGCCCCAGGTGCTAATCTACCCCTTGATCTGTTCAAATAAGGAAAAAAAATTGTATTGTTTTCTTTTTTCAAATTCAGGGGGAACCTTTTTCCCTTTTGACAAGTATCCTACTTGTGATAGAGGGAAGGGAGAGTGCAATTTGTATGCGTCGTTGGCCTGCCTGTTTTCTCCCCTCCTCTCCTATGTTCTTATATGGTACACTGGCCTGGTAAGTGCCACGTCAGCCATACATCAGCAGCACTGACACATCATCCGTGCCATGTCAACGATAGGTCAACAGCAAGGCCACGTCATCCGTGCCACATCAGCGATAGGTCAACAGCAGGGCCACGTCATCCGTGCCACATCAGCAATAGGTCAACAGCAGGGCCACGTCATCCGTGCCACAACACGTCAAAAGTACGAGTGCCACGGCAGCACCGAGTCTGAAGCCCGACTGTGCTCAGGCGCAGCGCCCGGATCGCTGCACATCAAGGATCTGTCGTACCTACACCTGCCCCTCCAGTACGTCAGCAATGCCATCAACACCGTCAAACTTCTAGCAGGAGCCAACAGCCAGAAACAACAGACATGGCCGCCACAGCAGCGAGCCCTCCCAGGGGCCCGGCAGCGACACCTGGTCAAGGCTCACCAGGACTGTGTCTGCCCGGCCTGCAAGGGTAGATGCCTGGAGAGACAGTCGAGGCTTTTCACCTACGCATTGCAAAATGCTTGGTGTTCGTCGACACTGAATTGAAGCGTCTTACTGAAGTGGAGGCCGCTTGTGTTTGGGCCGCAGCACAAGCTGCAGAGGAACAGTGGCAACAGCAGCCCGAGGTTGCAGCAGCACAGAACCACTTCTACAAGGATGCACGTGCAGCACTGCAACAGCACCAGATGGACTATGCAGACACTCTCCAAGCATGGAAATTCACTCCAATGAAGAGCCAGCCAAATCCAACCATCGAAGAACAGACCATGTAAGCGATCTCCAAGATGATCGTGCAACTCATTCTGACCTGCAACTCGCTGCGGCAAGTGCTGCAGAGACTCTCATGCACGATAGCAGACGCCACGGACCATCAGAATGGCACCAACTTCAACTTCCATGCACAAAATTAAGACTTGGAGAATAGGGAAGCAATCTCACCAGGCAGTGGACCTAGTAGCAGCCAGCCGGCTACACAACAACTGGAACAACGGATCGACCACGTGACCGCCAACATCGGCGACATCGGCACGTTCGCAGGACCAGCGACGATCAGTCAACAGCTATCTCCGTTGAAGACCGACATTCAAAAGCTGCAGCAGCAACCAGGCAGCAGCAGCACCCCTCGACCGTTCAAGTTGCCGACGTTCAAGATTGAAAAACTTGACGACTGCCACATGACCGATCCACTCACTTGGTGGCAAGGATTCACCACGGAGTTGGAACTTCACGAAGTCCCCGAGCGTCTCAAGATTGCAGCCCTCTACCTCAACAGCAAGGATGCTTGCCAAATTTGGCTCAACCACATGGGGGTACAAGAGGGGGTCAACATGGGGAATTTGAACACCAAGATCCCCCGGGACACCATCGCCAGCAAGTGGAAGTCAAGGTTCATCGTCAATGACGCCAAGGAACGGGGCATGAACCAAATCTTCAAATGTTCCACGGAAGTCAGCCCACGCGCAATTGGTTGACCGAATGGCAAAAGATCGTTGCCATTCCGAACTTGAACATGTCGTTGGAACACATGTGGCGTGAGTTCTTCCAACATTCGGTTGATTGCTTGACGTTGGCCCTTGGAGTGAAGCAGAGCTATGACGACTTCAACTCGAGCATCACCCGGGATCACTCCATCTTGGCATGCTGCTAAAGAAAAGCAAGGGCAACCGAATTTTGTGGAGAAAGGAAAAGGACAACGGACACAGCCCGTGGCTGTCGTTCAATCAAATGGACACCTCGAGGAAAAGGAGGTCAAGTGAAGGAGACCAAGTGAATGTCGTCCTGGTGCAACGCACAACTCCAAGAAAAAGGAGGCAAAATCCGCGTCGACATCGGGAGCGAGACAACCAAACCTGCCATGGGTCAAGTTCAACCTCACCAAAGACCAATACAAGCTTTGACAAAAGTGGGGATGTTGTACACTCCCCAACACAATGGCCCGTCAAAGTCAAAGAGGATGTTCGACCCTAGCCGAGCTTCGGAAGTTGAGTTCCATGGGAAGTGAGGCAACTCCACTTCCTATTCCACCGAACCCAGCTGCCTTGCTAGCAGACTCCTACACGTCCGGGGAGCATGCGGATGTTGCAAGTTCTCGCTACAATTACGAGGACTACGTTGTCCAGCTGGTCCCTTCGTTGGACCAACACGTGCAACTCTCTAGGACATGTGGGTTTCACCACGGTCAGCAAGTGACTCAACATCTCCGCCATTGACTACAACTCGGAATTCGTCGTCATGGTCGATCTTGAGGACCTCGACCCGTTGACTACAAGACTTCCAATGGATGCCTCTTCCCCACTCTGGTTCCTTGCCGAAATCCAATTGCAATGCCTTGATGGCTCATTTATGTGAGTTTTTCCACACTGAAGTACCAGCTCCGTTGACAGACGTCCAAGTAGCGGTTGTGGACCTTTGCGAGCACCTTGCGAAGATCGACCACGATTACGCAACACAACGGTATGACGACATCAATGCCTCGTTGCTTGACATCCGCATTCACATCGGGAAGGCAACCTGCAGTACCTTGATTGATTGTGGAGCTACTCACAATTCCAACCAAGATTTCATCACTCGCACGTCTTGGGCCGCGCATTCGAAGGAAGTCAGAGTCCACGGACGTTACATTGGTCGTCAACATTCGAAGGAAGTCACAATCCATGGTCTTCGGCCTCACGATTGCCCTGACCACCTTCCAAGTGGCAATGATGATTGAGTTCCGAGATATGTTGGACCAGTTCGTACTTATGTACCTCGACGACATCTCGGTGTATAGTCAGACATTGGACGAGCACATTGAAAACCTCCGCACCATTTTTGATCAGCTTGGTATTGCGTTAAAAGGCTAACCGCGACAAATGCGAGTTTTCTCGCCAAGAACTCAAGTACTTCGGCCACTTTGTGACGCCACCAGGCATCCGTCCGCTCGTGGACAAAATTCAAGCCATCCAAGATTATCGAAACCCACCAACACCACAAAGGTTCGCTCTTTCATGAGATTGGTCGAGTACTACCAACGCTTCATTAGCGGTTACCCATGAATCACCACACCCTTGTCCTCGAAGGTGCCTCGATTTCACCGATGCAATGCGGACTACATACCACAAGCTTAAGACGACAATGCTCATGGCTCCCGTTTTTAGCATCTACCCCACCTTGCCGACGCGAGTGACCATCGACGCTTCAGGTTACGACATTGGTACAATTTGGAGCAACACAACGGTAAAGATCGGCATCCATTGAGTACTTCAGCCAAAATGTGCCCCCCATCAACTTGCTTGATGATGTGAGGAAGGAGTTGCTTGTTCTTGTCACGGTACTCGAGTGATGGCGACACGTCCTCCTCGGGGGTCATAAGTTCACATGGGCGACCGACAATACCCCGTTGAACTACGACAAGACGCAAGACACAGTGGGTAGCACGATTGGGCGATGGATGTACTACATCGACCAGTTCAACATCACACCGAAGCATATTTCGTACCTCAGCAATCGGTTGACGTATGCCCTCTCGCAGCGCCCAGATCTTTGCGCAATGACGCATCACGCCTTTGCATTCAACAAGGAATTACATTAGCATTTCGTACGACGATACAAGTTCAATCAAGAGTTCGCATCACTCTGCAAGAGCCTTCTTCGGACCACCCGTCGACCAGCCATTACCACATCATTGATAGCTACTTGCTTCTGCATAGCTTAGGCAAGGACTTGCTATGCGTGTTGAACGACCATCAGTTACGGACTCGCCTTCTTGATAAGTCACACGACTCGCAGTTCGCCATACACTTCGCAATCAATCGGACGGTCACACGACTTCGTCAGCGATTCCGTTGGCCCGATATCATCACCGACGTCACGCGGTATTGTGAGTCTTGCGAGGTTTTGTCAATGTAACAAGCCTCGCAACCGCAACCCCTACGGCCAGTTGCAACCGTTGCCAATTCCCCAGGAACCCGAAATGTCTATTGCTATGGATGTGACCGCCCCTTCCCTCGTGATCGTCTCGGCCACAACGGTATCCTTATGGTCGTTAACCGATTAAGTACGGGTGATTTCTTCCATGCCAATCCACACGACTACTCCACACGACTACTCCACACGACTACTCCACACGACTACTCCACACGACTACTCCTAAGCTCTCACGACTCTTGCAGACCGTCTGGATTTGCAAACACAACGTTCCGAAAGACATTGTTAGTGACTGCTGCACTCGATTCATGTTGGCATTTTGAACTTCCCTGGTGAAGGAATCTGGCACCAAGATGAAACTAAGTTCAGCTCGACACCCACAAACGGAGGGGCAAATGGAGCAGGCTCTTCAAAGCACTCAAACGATGCTCCGTACGCTCATCCGTCTGGATTAGAAAGACTGGGTTGACCGCCTCCGCGACATCAAATTCGCATGCAACACTTCGTTGCATCCAACGATTGTCGTGACTCCTTTCATGTGCACCACGATGGCCGAAAAGGTCGTATCTACATCAATCTTCTCTTCCCTCGAGCAGCTGACATAGACGCCCCTTGCTCTCCCGCCTCCGTTTGGAAGCTTCGGGACTTGCTGGCCAAAGCCCGCGCCAACATGCAAAAGGCCCGAGTGTGCGTGCAACAACAACCTAATCAGCGTTGTGTACCATGTCCCATTCGCACGGGTGACCTCGTATGGGTTTCCTCCAAGTAGTTCGCACTCAAACCAGATGTGCGCAAACTCCTCCCCAAGTGGTTTGGACCATGGAGCGTTACGTCAACCGCTGGCCTGACTGCCCGTCCTTCATCATTGACATCCCGACACATTCCCGATCCACCCAGTCTTTTCTACGCATCAGCTGGCTACTTACATACCAGCCAAGAGGGACGACTTCTCGGGTCAATGATCACAGGACCCTACCACTGTGGATGGTCATCATGAGATCGATCAGGCCATCACATATCGCAAGTATGGCAACAAGCCGACTCAGTACAAGGTCACCTTCAAGCATTGCAACCATGACAACACACGTTGGATTTCGCGAGCAGACTTGCAAGCATCCACACCACTCATTTACGCTGACTACAAGAAGCGACGACCATCGAAGAAAGCTTTACAACCCAAATCTGCAATAAAACTTAGGGGGGTGTAGGCAGGAGGTGGGGGCGTGAGGGAGTCTCAGTGGGTGTTTAGGGGGTATTCAAAGGTTGTTTGGGGGGTTCTGTGGGGGAGGTTCAAGGGGTGTTTGGGGGCTATTTCAAGGGTTCTCTGAGGGGGGGTCAGGGTGTGTTTGTGGGGTGTTCGGGGAGGCGGACAGGGGTGTTTGGGGGGTTCGTGAACAGAACTAAAGAGGGGGACAAACACAGGGCTAGACAGTGTAGACACAAACGCTCTATAAAAGTGAGAGCATGAAAATGGTGTGAAGTGCTGCTCTGCTCTCACTTTTGTGGAGCCTACGAAGCTTCCCGGGGCTGAAAGTTTGTCGGTGAGGCCGACAGAGCTATGCAGGTCCGGTAGGACCCCTGCTGATTCCTTTTTCCGACTGTGGGGCGTGTACCGGTCGCCTACCGGTCAGCGGCAACAGCACCTACCATAGGGAGGTCGGCCGCCTACGTTTTAGGGGCACCAACGGTCGGCCAGACTACCCTCCTGGTTACCCTTTTCTTTTTCATTTTTAGTTGCTTGGTAGATGACCCCTTTCTTCACTGGCAAGAAAGAGGAAATGAAAAGTCCGGGGTTTACCTATTGCCAAAAGCACACCAGTTACCCTTTCTTATTTGTTTCTGTTAGTGGTAGGTGACCCCAAGCACCCTGGCTATATCAGTCACAGTTTCTGAGCCCACCCATCTAAGCCTCAGTTCACGAACTTGCCAACATCAAGTCAGAAAAAGATCACTGCTAATAACTCGACATGCCATCCATGTGGTTGCATCCCTGAGTTGCATCAGACAAGTTCTGGGTTCAAGGCCCACTCAGGTTATACCCTGCCTGGAACCACGTTGATTACATAGCTGAGACGAGTTGCACCATTCAAGATAGGTTCTGGGTTCAAGGCCCGAACAGCATTGATTGCATAGCCGCAATGAGTTGCACCATCCAGTAACCCTAGCAGATTCAAGAACTTGGCCGGGAGGAGAGGGTAGGCTAGCCAGTTGTAGATGAGACATACCTGTAAAACTTCTGTGGATGAATTCTAGAGATTCAGTGATTGAATTCCAGGACAGTCGTATATTTTTCTCTCACATCACATATTTTTAACTGGCGTTCTGCCATGTCATGGAACATATCTTCTTTCACTACCTACCTACCACTAAACATTTCGTTACCTCTCCCCACCGAGAGAGGTAACCTCCCTTCACCGAAGAGAGGTAGAAAGCTATGCTTGCAGGGATCCCTGCTCTGGATAGCTCTTGGGCCTCTCTGTAGGTTCGAAGATAATACCTTAAAAAAGCCGTTCAGTCAGAAGCATCCCCCAAACAGCGCTCTGGACCAGCAACAAGCCCTCAACGTCACTGTTCATGCATCGGGAACTCTATGAGACAAACCACCGTGCGCCACTATGCTGTGTACTCCTAAAGGCACAGCCCATGGGATTTTTTTCCCCTTCCCCCCCTTCTTTTCCTTCTTCCTCCCTTTTTTTCTCCTCCTCTTTTTTTACACCACCTCTACCTTTCGCAGGCGAACGCGAAATGCAAAAGGAAAAAAAAAAAGCAAAATGTAGCCTAGACCGCAGTCTTCGGAGGCCGGGCACCACCGGAGCAGAATGGCCGGCAGCACCAGCCAAAAGCTTAAAAAAGGTCAAGCTGGTGCTTCGGGAAAGCTTGGCGTGCAGTTCTTTTGTGCCTCAGCAAAAAGAGGCTCGGAGGTAGTGGTGGGGTTTAAAGGGCAACGGCCTTGAGATATCATCGTGAAACAGACCGGCCCAAGGTAATTCAGGAATGTCATTCATCTAGCTCCATCTGAATTCGAACACAGGTCTGTATTTCAACAGTTGGTGGGTGAACCAACTGAGCTAGGCCCGTTGTTGTTGTTTTTTCCCCACCTGGGAAAACTTCAAAAGTCTCCAAGCACAACCACAAACACCCCAAGAGAAAAAAGGTAAAAGAAGGGAAAAAAGAACCTACGACACTGAACAATGCCTCGGAACCAATCACATGTCGTGAAATCGTCCTCTGACACAGGGAGTAGAGCCACAAGTACACGGCCCCCACCTTGCAGTCCAAAACTCGTCGCCCCAAGAAAAAGAGGCTGAAACGTCACACACGAGAACCGCCATTGATAAATTCAATTGGTGGCATCGTTTTCGTTTCGCGCCTCGAGAATTTAAAGTGTCGGACCCGCGGCCCAGGTGCCCAAGTACTGGTGGTTTAAACCTGCAGCACGTTTCCAGCATTGGAGAAAAGTGCCTTGGAAGTACTGGTGGTTTAAAGGAGCCTGGTCCTCCTATCCATGTCTTTGCTTGTTTTTCATTTCCGAACGGGCCCAGCCCAAAGTAACACATTGATTCTCAACCAAACCTCTGAAACAAACAGTCAGTGGGAGCCACACCTACATCAAACACATATTTTCTTCTTCTTCTTCTTTTAAAACAATGTCAATCACACCCACAGCAAACACCATTTCTTCTTTTCTCAACAGTTAGTGGCAACCGGACCCCCAGCAAACACTCTGTGCCTTAGTGGGAATCGTACCCACTGCAAACACTCCGTGCAAACTAGCAAGTCTTTTGTTGTGCCATTTGGACCATTTCTCGATTTGTGCGTATCATCCGCGCACACGGGCCATGCTATGCTAATCTTCTCTGTATCATTCCAATTTCGATGGATGTCCCAAAGGACCTTGCAACAAGTTCAAGGCAGAAACAAAAACAAAGAAGAATCTTCGGATCAGTATATCGGATACTACTATATCCCTTGTCTTACTGCCTTGAAATTCTGCTTTGTGAGAATTTCAAGGCAGTCGCAAAAGCGATACTGATCCATTTTCTTCTTGTTTTCTTATTCAAAGATTTTTTTCTTGTTTTCTTTCCCCTTTTTGACTGGGTAGGACTAATTCTGAGGATTGCAAGAGCGTCCTCAAAATTCTGAAGATCTTCGAAAAAACATCGCACATAAATGCAGCACGTCAATTCCACCCTTCAGAAACAGAGCCTATGCAATTATCCAGGCCATAGGAAAGCAATTGTCTCGAATGCGACCAGAAGCAAACCGCCACAAATAGCAACCATATGCAAACAACCACAAACAGACAAAACCAAGCCAAAGAGAAAGCAGACTACGAATAACCTGCTACGATCGGTCCAATCCTAGCCGCTCAATCCACTGAGGCGGAAAGCTGGTGAGGTCGTCCTGTGCCTTCATTTCTTTTCTGTTCTCTTCGCTGTGCTTTCTAAAGCAACCACCATATTCAACCAACAAAAGAAGAAAACTGAGAAAACGTACATCCTGTGTGTGTGGGTGACAAACATCGAAAGACATGGTACATCAACCCCATATTCATCCAACAAAAGAAGAAAACTAAGAAAATGAGTGAAATATTCCCCACATCTACGTCGCTGATCGTATCCTGCCTGTGTGTGTGGGTGTGTGTGGGTTGATGCATCGATGTGCGGTGTGTGGTGTGTGGTGTGTGGTGTGTGGTGTGTGGTGTGTTGTGTGGCGTGTGGTGTGTGGTGTGTGGTGTGTGGTGTGTGGGGTGTGGGGTGTGTGTTATCGGTGATTAAGCCAGACTGTTTCATCGGACTTTCACAGACTCATGTGTGTATGTGTGTTGTAAATTGTCACCACAATAACCCCTTTTCCACCCAGATGAGCAGATCCAAAATTGAAAAAGCTATACCTCTATAGCGAAGAATGAATCACACTAACATGAGCAAATCCACAGCTGAAACAGCTTTATCTCAATAGTAAACAACAGGAATGTGTGTGTGTCTGTGCGAGTATGTTTTTTTTTTTTTTTACCCCAAATTCTCTCGCTCTTTCTATCCGTGTATGTGAGGATGTGTGTGTGTGTGTGTGTGTGTGTGTGTGTGTGTGTGTGTGTGTGTGTGTGTGTGTGTGTGTG
>BFEA01000102.1:2742767-2760650 GCA_003427395.1 Chara braunii
GGGGGGGGGAGAGGGACAAGCTTGTTACAAATTTGGACAAAGGCCAGGGATCTTACAACTGATTTTCTATGTCATTGACAAGGAGAACCCTCACGTTTTCAGTGAATCCACGTATGCGCAACTGTTGTCCGAGGCTGTTTGTGCTCAGGTGCCATGTTCAATTACAGGGACGACCTCACATAAGTTAGCTGCAGGAATTGTAACCATCCATGCAAGACGTTTCAACAAAGCCTTGCTCTGCCAAATCTCTAGAATGCCCCTGGACCTCAAGGGAGAAGCTACCCCTTGGCTCAGAGCATGCACAGGAGTCTTTCCATCCAAGAAAGATTGGGAGACAATCAAGTATGTATTCACCTGCCATGCCTGACAGTGAGGGCAAGTCGCACCATTATGCACCTCACCACCCTCCCCCTTTGAGAGCTTCATGTTTCAGTTCCCTCAAAAACTTGGACAAAACTTCAAGAGATGACAGAAGGTTAACCGACCCCCAAATTTTCACCCCCATTTATAAGAAAACCAAAGGGCCATTTTTAGTTTTAACCATATTTCACACCAATCTATAGAGTGCACTTCTTACTAACTTGTTAAAAAAAAAACGAAAAAAAATAATTAAAAACATATAAAACAGCAAGCCAAAAGCGCACTTTCATGAAATTTCACCAACATTTCAATACCTGTTAACCATTTGTGGCAGGTGACAATGCGGGAATTACTGAGAGACTGGAAGCCGAATCACGCAATGCTTACAGTGACGCGAGCTGGACTGGGGAGCAGGTCCGCAGGGCTACCTACTTCTCGAGGTGCATTGACTTTAGTAGATGCCGTTCAGCCCGTACACTGGAAGAAGTGATGAAGATGAAAAGTATATTGGCTCGGCTGGTGTTGTGTCCGCTCGACAGGAACCTGGGCGACAATCTGGTGATACGCTTTGCGAAGTATGCAGACGAGATGTGGAGCACTGTCACTGAGAATAACGGTTATAAAATGTGCAATCGAAGTGAGGAAGAGGTGTTGGCAGGTACCCTTTGAGAGATGCCAGGCGGGAGAACTGGTTAAGTGGAAAGTCAACGAGAAGCTTGGTCGAGCTCATGCTCTTCCCAAGCATAAGGACACACCAAAATACAGGCTGATTTGCCCCACCTATTGTGAGCCGGGCATATCGGCCTGTCCCCGAGGATAGTATGGGATGTTGTTCACAACCTTCCAAAACGCAAGCATGTTAATCTTCGTACAGTTTCTGATCCAAAGGATAATTTTTAATTTGCTGAAGATTAATCGTTGTCTGCATGTATCATGGCGTAACCTGCATGTGCTGGCCGCACCTTATGATATAAAAGATGTGTTCAGTACGTTGCCGCATCATACGATTGTACGTGAAATCGAATGGTGTACATGGTGGCAGTACATTGCCGCATCGTACAATTGTACGTGAAATCGAATGGTGTACATGGTGGTACGTGGTGGGAGGTTTTTCTTGTTACGCGAAGCCTTGTTAAGTGAGTTGGCACATATGGACAGCTACATGTACCTGAGTTTCAAGGACCTGCTGGAGTATGTGAACTTTGACTCGAGGCATTGCCTTACAGCTGCCAGCCATGTAGTATTGCGGCAGATTGTCGGCATACCTATGGGGAAATCATAAAGTCCACTTGCATGCTTGATGTGTGCTAGAGCAGAGTGGAATTATTTTATCACCCTAGGAAACCAGAAACGACTCGTGGAGCGCCTACAGTTTCTCGATGATGCTTCGGTGTTTGCGGCGTACAACATGGAGCAGTCGAAAGCAATGTGCCACACAAATCATAGCAAGTTCTCAGGTCTGTTATGACGAGGCATAGACTTTGAAGACGACTGATAATGGTGAACCGGCATGGGACTTCCTTGGATGTAAATTGTCAGTCAGAGAGGCTTTCCCTTACCTCGGCTCCTGTCCGACAGTAAAAACAAAGGTCTGTGGAATCATAGAGGCCTCGCATTTTGTACCTTACAAGATTTTGGAATGCGGTCAGATAAAAAGGCAAAGCCGGCTGCGATAGTAAGCGTGCTGAATTAGATCGACCAAAAATCCTTTGTAGGATCGCAAATTATTGGGATGGTGATCCTGTTGAAGATGGATTCCTGAAGACGTGGTTGCCCGGACCATAATATCAAACGCGCACTAAAGAATTTTAGGAATAGAAATAACTTGTGAAAAAATGAAAATTCATTTCTGAGTTCCTCAGTAGTTACTATGCTGGGCTGTTACCCTGCCAGGCACTCCCAGGCCAGCTGGGCAGGGGGGCCCTCGCCCGGGAAAACCAGGCAGGTCACAAAAGATGAAAGGATCCCAAAAAATTAAAAAAACTGACTTCGGGCCAGGACTGTGCTTGGCCTGAGCTGTCACAATCCAGCCTTACCTTCCATTTCAGTGACGGGTCACCCAGTGGGGATTGGGGGGTATACACTGACTAAAGGGGTTTAAAAGGGTATAACTTGAGATTCTGGAGTCATGTTTTTTTTTTTTTAATCTGAAAATTAATAACGAACTTTGGACCCTCAGCCAAAAAGTTGTTTGTAATAACTTTGTATTGCAATTTTACACAAGCTTTTTTTTCTGCTTTTGGAAAAAAAACGATTCTTTCCGAATATTATGCGCTGGGACTGACCAGGACCTTGCCCTGACCCTGCCTGGCCGCTAAGAGACTAGGACTGGTAATTAGGGCCTCATCCCACCCTACTTACAGTTAGTATATTTACTCTTTTCCACGTATCCTACCTTGTTCCGCAACTGAAGGAGGCTCCGGTAGCAACAGAGGGATGTGGAAACATGAGGAGACGTGGCCTCCTGCGAGCAAATGGCTGGAGCCGTGTTTGGCTGAAATCGGAAAAGGAAAGGGCCAGTACTCTCTTCCCAGAAAAGTGGCGTATTTTTATGATTTTTTTTGTTTGTTTGTTTGTTTGTCCGTTGGTGGGCCTGGTTCCTCCATTTGCACTCCAAGYCAGCAGTCCGCCCAACAACTCCCACCGCCACGTACGTAAAAGTTTCTTGGATAGCGGAACGGTTGAGTACGATTTCTCTTTCATGGCCCTATTGCTACAGCCCCTTCTTTTTCGTTCCTTTTGCACTTCTACTAACCGTAAGATGCGGCCCTTAGCCATGGGCTATATAGTCGCTATTAGTCCGTTTTTCCTTTTCTTTTTCTCTTTTTCTGCTGTGTATGTTGTGAATGTTATATACCTTGTCAGTTGTAGATTGATCAAATGGATGGTGAAGGACGACGAGATAGTAAGCACTTTCATGAGTAGGTAGTGTGAGATAGGATCGATGGCATAATGACGGTTTTGTTGATTGTTTTTCATTGTAATGCAGCATGCCGCAACAGTATATGGACCTGGGCCATGCCTGTTATAGGTATACGGAACAGGGCCATGCCCCACGTCGACGCAAAAAGTAGTGTTGTGTGCAGTATTTTTTGTGGGACTACGACACCGTCTCAGTGGTGTGGTTTCGTGTGGTGTCTTGTGATAGTAGGGTGTTAACCAGAGTACCAGTACAGGCTGACAGGTACTATGCCCTGGCCGCATCCCCCAATTCCACCCCTGCTACGTTTCGCGAGTTTCTTTAATGTTGCAGGTGCAAGGCCATTGCTAGGACCAGTATTTCAATGTCAGAGTTTTGAAGAATTCAAGTCCAGGACCAGTCAAACACTGAAGAGTCAGACGGTCTGACTGGTGCTCGTCAGATCTGACCTTCTAGTCTCACCACTGTCTGTTTCACCGCGAAGCTGAGTGATGACGATAAAAGTTAAGCTCTAGCCGCACTCCGTCCTTTTCATCCGCTCAATTAGAGCGCTAGGTATCGGGTTGCGTTGCTTGGCACATGGTTTACCAAACGTTTGAGATTAAGTGGGGAACGTGAGTACGAAGGTTAGGGAGGTCAGCTATCGTGGTAGGGAAGAAGAAGGTGATGTCCCCCTGAAGAGCCCATGGCGACGGACAAGACGTGCCATGGTGGCTTTCCCTTTCTGAAGAGAGGTTGCTTACAATGTGTATCTGCACGAAGACTTTTGTTCGTATTTCAACAGCTTGATCGGCCTACGACACATTCTTTGAGATGTGCTGTAATCTGTTATTCTGCTTTCACTGTCCACTTAAAAAATTCTCCCAAAACGGAAAAGGGAAATTAAAAAAGAAATGCATAAAGGCTGATAGAAACAGTCATCTACAACCCTCATGTACCAAAACGAGCAGGGATAAAATAAGAGTCTCATTGCTTGCCTATAGCTTCTCTTCGCTCAGCCCAGAGATCCGAATCCAGATCCAAATCCAAGAAAGAGTGCCATAATTGGATGCCCCTTTTCTCATTGTCCTACTCCCCCTGGTGCAAGAGGGAAATAATTTTGTGCGCATCGTAAGCCTCTCAGCAACAAAAACCACCACCACATCAAAGCCCCAATTTCAGTGGTTGGCCAGGTTATAACCATTGAGCTCATTCAAAGGCAAAAGGACAGAACGTGGGGAAAGTTGTTTCATCAATTACAGAGCTTTTGCAAAAGCTGCTCAAACAATAATGCTTTATCCCAGAAACAAAATCGACCGAGGGGTTCTGTTTACAACTTGCCTTCGCTTTTGGTGTTCCTTCTAATATCTATAAATTTTATCTCTACACTCGAAATTCCAGTTATACCACATCCATGCACATGCACAAATATGGGTGTGGTTAGACACTCCTCGGGGAAGCGATTCCAAGGATTTCGTATTTGTTCCACCTGTCCTCGGAGATGAAATCAGAAATGAAAATGTGAAAACACTCCGAGGACAAATCCTTGGGCTCCGAGGATTTCCCAGCCAAATTGTCCTCCGCTCCAAGGGACCTTGCGAGGTCACTTGGAGCCCGAGGATCCATGTTTCACGGCGAGGAGAGTGCATGCACGTAAAGAGACGTTACAACTGAGAATCCGGATCGCAGCGGCACCCTATTGGCTGAAAGCCTGAAGCACAACTGTTTTTCCTTCTTTCTTTTCTTTTTTTTTCCCGACATCACTCCAAGGATCCAACGCTCCAAGGATGAGTCTAACGAAGACAACAAAAACCCTAAACTTTTCCGAGGATTCATCTTTGGAGCCCAAGGATGCCCCGAGAAGTGTCTAACGACGCCGTATGCCTGCAAGTCGTAAACAATCTGGAGCAAATTCTGAGGGATTAATGTCTCAAATGCAGCATTGAGCAATCGACCGGGATGACCAGTAAGGGACAAGTACCGTGACAGTCTTCTGAACAATTGGATTTTTTCTCTGGTGGGGAGGGAAAGTGGGGGGGCAGGGCTCAAAAGCATTTCATTATCACAGTTGCAACGAGGCTGAGGACCTTGCAACTCAATCTGGACCGAACCCACTGGGGCCATTACCCAGCTTCTGGTTAACAACAGTGCTGGAAAACGAGCCCAGCGTCCTATCTCCTCAGGCCCACACTCATATCCAAAAACAATTCTTACCAGCATCAAAAGTTCAACCATCAACGTCAACAGACATATCGCGAGACCAAACCAGGAAAGCGACCCTTGCTCCTCGCACCCGATTTAGCAGCTGCAAGTACTATTAGCACCCGCAGCTTAAAACTAGAAGCCACTAACCAGCTTCCAGCTGCTCACTCAGCAAACATCAGGCAGACAATCATCTGCACGTCCCTCGTCATTTTTGTTTTCCAATTTTTCCTTTCCATAGGCCAAAAAAAACATCAACCGAAAGGCTACCGAGCTTTACACTAAGCAAATCATCACAAAATGAAGCGTAGCGGCCAGATCACCAGACAACCAACTCATACCACAGTCACTTCGTCCGAAGCCAATCTCAACACCACCAGCACCATCCTATTTATTCCACCAACTGTGCAATCCAGGGAACCATTGGACAGCCTTCCCATACATCACATTAGACCTCAACTGTCGTGCTCGTGTGAACTCTCCCCCAAACAAGAACCAAGATTGAGACCAATCAGGCCATCTGCTTTTAGCCAGAAAGGCAAACAATCACCCCTACTGGTAAGGGGAGACCAATCATGCCACTACTACTCACTGCAACCCCCCACATCCACTCCTGCCCTACCCACAAAACTCCCTCTCGACCATGTACAGGTCGCAACATCGAGCAAGACCATCCATCACACCCACTCACCCGCATCTTCCAACCAATGCATCCCCCTATCATGATCGCTGCAAGCACTATTGGTAACACAATAGCCGTCCTTCTTACACTGTCATTACTAGGGTCCTCAAACCATGTCGGAGACCGACAACCTTCCATAAACTACACCCACCCATACCCATCCCCCAGCTGTAGGGTGACAAACCCTCACAAATACTGCGGCCAACACAGATCATGCCTGTCCTTCTTGCCCAAGGAAAGGACAGAGCCCCCATCAGGTGTAGATCAACAACAAACTAGTCACCCCTTCTTGGCGCAGTCCAACATCAAATCCGTCTTTTTCTCCACCCCTTCCTGGTGCAGCCCAACATTGAATCCCTGTCTTTCTACATAGGCAATCAATCCAGAACATCCCTACTCACACACCCGACCAATCCTCACAACACAGCAAAGCAGGTAAACCCAAAGCGCTGCGCTCAAAAGAAAAAGACGATGAAACAATGTCCTTCTGGACATCCGTTCAAATTGGAACAATGCAGAGAAGATTAGCATCGCAACAAGCACAGCCAAAACGACAAACTGGACAGTCCACATTGACACCTTCAAACATGACCTGGTTCAGAGTGCAAGACTCAAAGTCAAGCATTGAGAAGTACGGGAAAACATAGTAACAAGTTACCAACAACTAACAAAACTACACAACCAATCTATGCCAAACCAAATTCCAAAACAATTCAAAAACAACAATCACCAACGACTCTTCCTATCTACACCCCGACCAAAGAATAGCAATCGGAACATGATCAAATTTTAGTATTTTACGTATATGCTATCAACACATCCATGTCCAACAATCCAAACATTCCTCTGATGCTCAACGCAACATCTTAGGTAGCCAAACATTACCCACTCCTCCCCCTTTTGTGCTGAGAAGCCATCCCCCACTCGGCCGCCTCACCCAGATTGTCGCCCTGTCCCTCGTCATCGTCATCCCAGTGGTCGGTGGTGGTCCGCTCCACCCTCTCCCATGGGTACAGATCGGACATTCCACCGAGGACAGGGTAAGGTGTCTTCGCCAATACAGCATCCGACAGCACAGGTAAGGAATGTGGTTTACGATCCTGTTGCCGAAGAGGTATCTATAGCCCATGTGTATAGAAACCAACAGCCCATGTTGCAACGATTCCTAAGCTTTCTGCCTCTGACGCCGCGGTATGAAGCACCCTACCTTTCAGCGAGCCCTGTGATTGACCTGCAAAATACCACCCGCATGTAGAAGTCTAGGCCTCAATAAACATGTGGACATTGTGGAGTGAATCATACACCGTCATCCTCATCTCCACTTCACCCACCACCTGATCTGCATCCACATCTCACAGCCTCCACCACTTCTTTCCCCATTGTTCCGTAGCTCTTTCTATGCCCAGTTCATAAGCGCGCCCCCCCGACATATCTCATCACTTCCACACACAACACTTCACCGCCCAGCAGCAGCAGAGCCAACTACAATTCAACAGAGGAATCATGACCACAACAAATTGCCACTGAAAAGAAGCCGCAAGCAGCCACCACCTATCCAAATGATAATAACCATCACCACATATTTGTCCTACGAACCGTAATCCTCTCTACCGATAGAGGAGCATTCACAGAAAAGAAGGAGAAGGGTAGGGGAGGCACGCTCTACTTCCAGCCAACCCCGTCCCCCAAATGGAAGGTCCCAGAATCATTCAACAAACAGCTCTGCACTGGGTTTGCAAGCACAGAGCATCCGCCGCGAGAGCGGCGGCGTGCTCTGCCAGGCTCTTCCCTTCCACCAATGAGCTGTACCCTGCCAGCCAACACCGCAGACCCTACCACCACTGTGCCAACCCTGTGCTCTTCTCACCATCCATCATCCACATTTCCATACTACATGACGCCACCACCCCCAGCCCGATGATAGTCGTCCACCTCGGCCGACGTCAACCATAGGCCGCCCTCAACTGTGCTCCCTCTGCCAGCTCCCAGCCACTGACCAGAGCCAACTTCCAGGCCGGCAACCACCGAGCAGCGCACAACCGCTCTGCTGCTGCGGCACCAGACACCACTCCCCTCTGCCCGGACTGCTACTGCATGAAGCTACTGCCCCCAATCACGTGCATAAAGACAAAAGCTAATGCAAGTAAAGTTCTCGCAATCAGATCAATATTCAATCACATATTTCGGTATTATTTCCTCATGCAAGGGTCAAGTGGGGCCATGATCAAAGGTTGAAGGCAGAATTCAGGGCACAGATTTATTCAATCTCGACAAGATCCTGACAACAGGTGAGAGCAAGCGCTAGCAAGATCAACGAACCAAAAACAGCGTGAGAAAAGAGGAAGAGGGTCCATGCATGTGCACACTCAATCACAGAGTGAGAATCACATATTCCACAACCACAAAGGATGAAATATAGCTTATAAGACATCTCCACTTCCACGCATCATCACCCATATCTCACCAGCACAAGACTATGTTCCCCTGCCCTCGAAAACCTCAAGCCGAAAAACACCTTCAAACAAAATCACGTGCAAGCAGTCCGTCGCTATGCACATCACAGCATGAACGATTCCGTCACCCCACTTAAATCACCAGCTCGTTCGGCCTGTTCACAATCCTGAATCCCTGGCAGTGGTCTTTTCACCCCGCTTGATGCATCCAGTAAGTCAGGCCTGTTTCGAATTCTACATGCCACCGAATGTGCCGATGAACATATCGACCCATTTGGAATTCTACATGCCACCGAATGTGCCAATGAGCATATCGGCATAACGAAAAATGGGAGATCGAAGAGATCGCAATTGAGAAATTTAATAATTTATAGGCTTTGCAAAATAAGGGGGAATGGGAGAGTTGTCACATATGGCAAAGTGGGTAGCCAAGGGCTAGATGACAAGAGGCGGGGACGAATGTAGGCAGTGCATGCATGGACTGTTCCAGTGGGGACAGCCCAGCTCTACACATCGATCCCACATACATCCAGACCAATCAGAAAGAGGGAAGGGACGCGGGAAGAGAGCATGCAAAGTGGAAAAGCATGCAAAAAAGGCACCAAAAAAAAAAGCGCACAAGGCAGGGAAAGAAAGGAACGTGAGAAAAACACGGAGGAAAAGTGAAATCGCAATAGATGGGAAGCACAAAGCTGCGGAAGGAGAAGCAATGTCAGACAACGAGTCAGACGGAAATCTTGTGTTGCCCCAATTCCTAGCGTGCACACATGACACAGTGAAATGGAAATACTTCCATTTCAAAACCTCTGAGACGTGAACAGGAGAGACCAAAAAAAACGATCATGCCAAACATCCCAATCACCCGGCTATCCTTCATAAAGACAGAATCGTAATGGAAACTGGGCCACGCAAAATTGAAACCAAAGCTGAAATACAAGAAACCCAAAAACTTTCGGCCAAAACTGGGTGTGCAGGAATCTAGGGCGGTTTGTGAGTAGTTGGGGTTGGGGAAAGGGCGTACAGAAGCGCAGTGAAGAACCATTGTAGAAGTCATGATTGGACCGCAGATTGACACTGCAACTGAACACAAATGTACTGACCAGTATGGCTGGGCTATCGCTTCCGCCAAGACCTGGGATAAACTGAGCGTAAAGCTGGGTGAGGGGGGTGGTAATGCTGGCTGGGTCTGGTGGGATCAAAACTGAACGGCTTAGATCTTGTGTATGGAACAGATCAGATCCATCATATTCCTGGCCCGGCAATGACCTTAGCACTTCCTTCTTGACCCAACCTGTGCATCACCATTTCTAGGCATGGAAGTCTTTTTTCTTTCTTCTTTTTCCCTTTTTTCTTCGACCACAAAAGTCTGAGACAGCCTGCCGCCACAGTTTCAGGTCTGCTTTTAGGCTGCTGCAGCTCCGTCCTACTGGTGGGGAGAAGCACCTGCTGACAATGAGGGCCAGCCTCCCTTAACATTTAGCAATTACACCACCGGTATCCGGGCCCGTCCTCCAAAGCTTGCAACTGTATACACAGAGGTGGCACTTTCGATGTATGCTGACAATAGGGGCCAGCGTCCCTTAAAACACCACTACCTTTCACAGGCAAACACAAAGTCGAAGTTGAGCCTCATCCGATATCTTTGGGGCCTCGGGGCTTCCCTGACCACAAAGGCTGTTGGCGCGAGCCAAAAGAAAACAAAAACGTCGCGCTGGCGCTTCGGCATCCCTTGGCGAACAGTGGTGGTTTAACATTTAGCAATTAAACCACCAGTACCAGGACCCTTCTTACTAAGCTTGCAGCCGTATACATAGAGGCCACACTTTTCGATGGTACCGATCTGCCGGCCACCGGTTTGATACGTACTCAATTGGGAAAACGTTTTTTTTTACTTCAGGAGAAAATCGACCGTCCCGTACCAGGGGTTTAAGCAGATCAAACAGGAGAGTCTTAGTCGCATGATCCGAAGGCCCAGATACTTCCCCAACTCTCCTAGCTCATTCTATCGGGACCCAGGAAAGCAGTTGGCTGCTTCGACATCTACCGACTTCGTACCCTTTGGAAATAAATTATGCCCGAGGAGCAGAAATGTCTGGCGAGAGTGAGAAGACATGAAGCTTCCGATCCGTCTATCTATCACTATAGTAGTTAACTGAAATCACAGATTTGTACTCAGTACACTCGGCCAGGCCCTGGAGCTTGCCTGGCGTTCAGCTAGACATTGTAACCTCGACCAGGAAGTCTTCTAGACCCTGGCTCAGAGACTCCCAGGGATAAGTCCTGGGAAATGCCAGGTACAGCACATATAAACTTCCACACCCGTCATAAGGAGCAACTGTGTACGGAAGGATGTTTCCCAGCATAATCGCCCCGGCGCAGGGGTCATGAAGGGTCCCGACGTTCCCCCCCCCCCCTGCCTCTCCTGCCGCAACTCGCGCTGCAGGGGTACCTGGGTCCATCTCCGTTCTTCTCTATGTGGACTTGAACCTGTTCTCTGCTTGCTGGTAACAAGTAACCGGCCTGTTGCCCCCTAGAATAGAAGGGGCGTACATGTTCTGTGAAAAAAAAAAAAAAAAAAAACCTTCCACAGAATCCACACCCTAAACCCAAACGGGGGAGGCCGTAACCAGGCAGGGTTTGCTTTGAGGTCTACTGGAGTACGCTTGCGGACTCCCCCTGAAGGCTGGACCAGTACAGCCATACCCTACGGAGATGTATGGTCGGTTCAAAATCTACCAAGACTGCTTCTTCACTTGTGCATGCAATACTGCTGTGGCTTTGTAAACAGACCATCTTTTTTTCTTTTTTTTCCCCTTAAATGATGAAATCATTAAATGTCCGATGGACCATGGATCAGATATTAAACTGATGATCAGAACAGATACTACACTTTATCTAATTTTAGCCAAACGGCCGGAAAAGGTATAACCAGATCAGACCATCTATCAGGGTGTGTGGACGAGACCCTCTTTGAAAACAGTTTAGCAGACCTCCTTCCCAGAAGATGAAAATCATGTTGTTGTGCCTTCATTTTATTGTTTCTTACTTGCCTTTTTTATACCGGAAGTCTAGAAGATGTTGTGTAATAATAAATAAAAGAAACTGAAATTAAATATTAAAGAAATGGTACAATAAATAAATAAATAAAAAGAGGATGTTGTGCCTTCAAACTGTGCAGGTAAGCCTCTGTTGTCCCTCCAGACCACGCACTGCCAGGTAGCCTGTCGTGCCTTCAGGCAACGCAGGTGAAAGCCTGTTCGGCCTTCATTTCTCCCCTCCCTCTTTTTTTTCAAAAGGTGATGCATCTGGATATGTACCCTGGTCTGTATTTCAACAGTTCATGGGTGTACCAACTGAGATAGGCGCATTGGTTGCCTGTTACCGTTTCAAACTATGCAGGTAATCATGTCGGCCATGTGCGTGTTCCCAACAAGGGGAACGGAACTACCCCGGAGGAGGTGCTGTGGCCGCACTTCAACCTGGGAGACCACAAGAAACATATGGGTACAACGTCCCACCTGCTCCAGAATCCAGAGTTGGTGGAGGCAGCACTGAATACAGACTAGAGTGATCTAGTGGATTGACCTGTCCACTAGAACGATTCTACTGGACTGATCATGACACTAGGGACAGTATAACGATCCTATTGGACTGCTCAGTACACTAGAACGATCCTTGGTTTGCGCTGGTCAGTACACTAGGGACACTAGAACGATCCTACTGGACTGATCAGTACACTAGGGACACTAGGACGATCCTACTGGACTGATCAGTACACTAGGGACACTAGGACGATCCTACTGGACTGATTAGTACACTAGGGTGATCAGTAGACTAGGGACACTAGAACAATCCTACTGGACTGATTAGTACACTAGGGTGATCAATACACTAGAGACACTAGAACGATCCTACTGGACTGATTAGTACACGAGGGTGATCTAGGGACACTAGAACGACCCTACTGGACTGATTAGTACACGAGGGTGATCTAGGGACACTAGAACGATCCTACTGGACTGATTAGTACACTAGGGATACTAGAACGATCCTATTAGACTGATCAGTACTCTAGAACGATCCTACTGGACTGATCACTGAACTGGATCAGTCGAGGGGACTGATCAGTCCCCTAGGATCTACTTGGCTGATCAATTCAGTAGAGTGATGTAGCTGACCGATCAGTCCGCTGGAGTGATCTAGTGGAACGATCAGTTCACCACGGTGGTCTAGCGTACTAGAATTATCTAGTGGACTGATTGCTCAGTTCAACTATTGGTACTAGAGAGTTTCTATAGCGGACTGATCAGTCCAGTAGAGTCGCCCAGGATTCTTTTCTTCCTCCTCCCTCCTTTTTTTGCCATATCATTATTATTATTATTATTATTTATTATTATTATTTTTTTTTAATTCCCCCGGACTTCGCTGCAGTGCAATACGAAGGCAACACTGAAGGGACCGAGCAGGCAAGCCTGCCCTTATGAGCTGTCCGGCCCCAGCTAACCCGGAATTGTGATTGCATCTGGATTCCAAGTTTGGAAGTTTCGAAGTTTCAAACTTGGGTCACGTCAGCTCCAAGTTTGAAATCTCGGCAGTTTGAAATTGGATTCGAAGTTTAGAACAACTTGGGTCAAGTTTTGAAGTTTTGAATGCCTAAATCTGGACGGTTTTTTTTTTTTGTGGAAAGATGCAGAAAATCGATATTGAACTGCTTTTCTGCATCTCTGTTTAAAACACGTCGAGATTCAGGAGCTTACTCCAATCCTCTTTTGCTAGTGGGACCTCGCCCCCGACAATGCCCAGGATGATGCCGCGCAGGTAATCCTGGGCGTTACGTAGAGAGCCTGTCCACGTACTCAGGGTGGGACTTTTCAGTATTTTACGTGACCCAGAACATCCGTCCGAGTATATTCTGCGCAATTTGGTTAGAGACCTGATTGATTGATGTTTTGACAGGATACAAATCTGACAAATGGTCCTCTGGGACATCCGTTAAAATTGGAACGATACAGAGAGTGATGATTAGCATGGCCCAAAAACAAAACAAACAAAAAATATATATATGTCCAATATATATAAATCCTTCAATGCATCTCAAAAAAAAAAAAAAAAAAAAAAAAAATTCATCAAGGGACACATCAAATCTGCCATCGGCAAAGGTGAGAAACACACCACACAAGTCTACCAAAGACGCAAAACCCGTGATGACGGGTAAGAATTAACGTTAAGGAACAAGCCCTCGTCAATCGCCACCGACATAGCCGCTCGCTCACCCAAGAACCTCCGGTCTTGCCGACCAAAACGCTGGTAGTTGCCTGTGGCTGACGAAGTCAGCCTCGGACAGCTACCGGACACAGATTTGCAGAAAGAGGTCGAGTAACAGGTAAGAAAAATCCTAAATATTCTCCTTCAGAAAGCTCCCCTTTTTACCCTGAGCTTCAAGGTTTATTTTTTTGGAAAGTAGTTTGGTGTAGCATGGGACGTTGGGCCCAGTGTTCAGATAGGACTGAGGAGATAGACTGAGCAAGTTAATTGGAATCGAGCTATGCTCGTAAGCGAAACTGGCTGAGGCTGCCAAGATAACTCCGGGTTGAATTGTGAGGTCCCCGGCCTAGTCCCATGGTTTTTCTGCAATAAATCTTCAAGCTTTCCAAAAAAAAGAAAAAAAAAAAAATCCTAAATACTACTCAGACTCTACGTTCTACTTGCACACGCCTACGAACAAGTCAGCAGTAAACTTCCGCATTTCGTCCAAAAAACTTGTCCGAAATTCGGGAAAGTGGTACGAGCGAAGTTCGGGCATGCCGTTCCAAAAAACTTGTCCGAAAACTTATTGGTCCGGTACTCCCTGCGCAGGGTCAAGACCTGCTTTGGAATACTTGTCCGAGGAAGAGGCAAAGAAAAGAGGAAGGAAACAGCCGAGTGGCTGAAAGGCGTGGGGGCTGACAATTCGAAGCACAATCGCGGGGAGAAGGGGGGAGGGAGGGGGAGGGGGGAGGGAATATAAAATTCCTGTGGCCTAAGTCCCACTAGCGGGGTTTAGACTTGGTTTCCAGTGCACACTGGTTTCTGCCATCCGATCTAAACCCCTCACGGCCGCACAATGACCGCGTTGAAAAATACTTGAAAGGAAGACCAAAACCCCCGCTAGTGGGACTCAGCCCCGGCTTCAAGGTTAAATCGGTGTGTGTTAAAAAAATGTCAGATTTCTTGCCAAAAAAAAAAAACTAAAAAAAAAAAAATAACGGAATAGATAACCAATAAAAGTTATCTCCGATTCTAGGTTACCAGCCGGGCCGCCCGGGTCACCCTATTTTCCCGGACGGCCTGGCCGTGCACGGACCAGGGAAGGTCCTAGCAAAAAAAAAAAAAAAAAAAAAAAAAAACTGTTATGCAGAAAAAGAAACTGAACAACTTTTGCCTCAGGGTCACATCGAAATTATTTACCAAATTTAAATTAAAAAATGAAGTTAAAAAATAATTTTTATTTTTTTTATTTTTTCGTTGTTTTTTGGCCCGGCCGGGCAAGTGGCCCCGGGCCACTCTGGTAGCCTAGCTCCGATTATAATTGTTATCGTCAATAATTGTTATCGTCAGAACTGTCCTTCGAGACATCCGTCTGGGTGCGTTATCAATTTGTCTGATTTCTTGCAAAAAAAAAAAAAAAAGTTAATAACAAAAAATGGAAAATACGGTAAATACCATTAATAAAAATATCTCCGATTATTGCAAATGTCAACTTCTGTCCTTCGAGACACCCATTACAATTGGAGCGATAGACCCAAAAAAATGGGACGATACAGAGAAGATTAATTAGCATGACCCCTGTGCAAGGAATGATGACACGCACAAATCGAGTGTATTTCAGATCATATAACTAGCTGTCTGCAAGATCAGGCACGAGGTCCCGCTAGCACAGAGGATTGGATATAATGCCTGAATATGGACGTGTCTGTTGGCGAGGTGCAGAAAATCGTGATTGCTCTTCTTTACTGCATCTTTCCATAGACCACATCCCCCCAGATTCAGGCCCTCGATCCAATCCTACTCCTAGTGGGGCATCACCCTCGGTATATTCAGCCAGGGTTACTTTTCAAGGTACTGGCCGAGTCATACTCTCACTAGGACCGTTCTACTGATTGCTGCACGTAATTGCGGGCAGATACACCCAGATGCGGCCGTAATTGCGGTCAGATACATTGAAGACAGTGCTCCACGGCGAGTATGCTGTCAGAGTAATTAGAAAGCGAAAGAGACGAGCACGCTATGGCCAAACTTCGCTTCCGAACATGACTTTAGGAAAAAAACAAAGTTCTAAATTACCAGCGGGCGTAAAAAAACAGAGTTCTAAATTACCAGCGGGAGTAGCCCAGTTGGTACACCCATGACCTGTTGAAATGCAGACCCAAGTGTTTTTTTTCTTTTTTTTTCTTTTTTTTTGCAGCCCCGAGTTCGAATCCACATGCAATCAGAGTTCTAAATTACCAGGGGCTGGTCAGTTCAATGGTGATATCTCAAGGCCGTCGCCATTTTAAATTAAATAAAGAACAAAAATAAGGGGAAAAAAAAAAAAAAACAGATTGAAAACCTCGCGTTCCATAAAGACTCAGAATCGCGCACGTTACCCGACAGCCGTCTTCCCCCGAACACAACACACCCTGATGATGGCTGTACCGCAACGGAAATACAGTTCGTTACATTCATTTTCAGGCTGCATTATGTTCGGGAGAAGACGGGGAGGTAGTCTCGTCGACCGGCTGCGCTCAGGTGCTCTTCAGAGGGCAAACGACCACATGTATCTGGCCGGAAATTACGGCCAGATGCACTGTCCTTGCTGAGCCTTGCGGCTTCCACCTTTAATTCCGGTTGTCCTCTCCCCCCCCCCCCACACACAACTTAATCCGACTATTGTGCTTGCTCAGCAAGAGTGATCTGGGACTTGCGACTTCCTCACGACCAGGACAGTGCGTCTGGCCGTAATTTCCGGCCACATACATCTGGAGTGTCTGGCCAGCGATCAATTTGTGTTTCTTGCAGACAGTTACCAGCTTTACCCCGCTGGGAGGAAAGTTGACGTCAACGGTAACTCTACAACGACAACTCAAAATGTGTCGCTCAAAAGAATGGGACATTCTTTTTTTTTTCTCCTTCAAGAAAAGAATGGGACATTCTAACTCTCAAAGAAGTGAAAAAATAAGCCCGGACTATACTTCTTAATTTAAAAACAGAAACGCCTGACCTTAGCATGCCCTATGTGGCTTTCAATGGTCATCCACACGTAACACTGTTCAGAAACAGATCGCGAGTAGAAATCCTGCTGGAATCAGACGGAGGCTACTCCCCTCACAACAAAAAAAAAAAGAGGGAAAAAAAAAAGAAAAAAAAAAGCAACCTCCCCTATAGATTGTACCCGGGCAGGTGACTGGAGCGTACCAGGGCAGGTGCTGGAGCTGACTGGAGAGTACATAATACAATCTAGCTCTTGATAAACAGATCAGGAATTCACAATTCAAATCCTGATGTTCAACCAGGGCGATAAAATCTCGAGAAGAAAAGAAAAATATAAATAATGTGTCGCTCACTGCAAGCAAAAAAAAGAGCGCGGGAAAATTATTATTTCCATGAAAGGGGGGCCCGGGGGGCGGGGGGAAGAGCACAAAAAAAAAAAGCCAGCAAATTGATGGCCCCCTGTGCAATTAAGGAGATAAAGGTGGCACGCAAAGACCGTAAAATGTTCCTCACCCCAACCAGCCCAGGTAACTGAAGGCACACACACACAATAAAGTACTCGTTAATAAACAGGTCACGTGTTCGAATCCTCGATGAAAACAGATGGATATAATAAGGTTAAACACTACCCCTCTTTATGAAACAGTTATGGTCCTCTTGTTTTTTAAGCTAAGAAAAACAGGTCCGACGGGACATCCATTAAAATTGGAATGATACAGAGAAGATTAATGGCCCCTGGCAACACGCATAAATCGAGAAACGATCCATTTTATGTTCGAAAAAAAAAATAAAAACGAAAACAGACCGATTCCAAAAATTGAGGAGGGGGGGGGCGGGGGCGGGGGGGGCCGCCGGAAAATATCGGTAGTCAGGAACGCAAAGCAAGCTCATGCTACTCTTGATAAATGACCGAACTCTAGATAAACAGACCTCAGTTCGAATCCAGATGGATTCAGATCAGCAAAATAACCCTGAACTACCGGTCAGTTCAGCCACGATACCTGGAGCTTGTCGAGCTCAAAAAGAAGAAAGAAAGAAAGAAAGAAGGTCGCCTGATT
>BFEA01000102.1:2767682-2791593 GCA_003427395.1 Chara braunii
GAGAGAGAGAGAGAGAGAGAGAGAGAGAGAGAGAGAGAGAGAGAGAGAGAGAGAGAGAGAGAGAGAGAGTTTTTCAGCCATGCATGCAGAGAGATAGATAGACATTCAACCTCCCGCTTGCAGGTGTTATCCTCCTACCCCCTGCCACCTCCCTCTTTACCCCCTCAGAGCGCTCAGCCCCATCTCCCTCAACACCAAACGCGCCAACAGAGTAAGTTTCATGTCGACCCACCGCTCGATCGTTCGTGCCTGCCCGAAATGTTGATGCGCACAACCCACTGCCAGATCATCTAGCCAGACCGGCAGGAAATGAAACTGCCAGCAATCCCGAACAGTCCCAAAACGACATGATGTTGGACCTCGCTCCACTGCTCGCCAAATAAGCTACGTGAGAACGAATCTTCCAGTAGAATGTGGGAAGATGCACTACCATTTTTTTTAACACCCCTTCCCGCCCCCGCGCAACACAACACCAATTTTCCCTTCTACAGGAACTGTTCTACGGCACCAAATTTCCCTGGGTTCGTTAGGAAGCGTTACGTCGGACCCTTTGCAATTTTTAATAGTATAGAGAAGCACTATCTAGGGGTCAGGCTGCAACATCACCAAATGTACACCGCCAAGTGGGGCTGGCGGGGGGTACAGGGAGGTGCAATGACTGGTCATTGCTCGACGCTAGCACCATCAATTTCCCCAATCGGCAATGCATGCCCACCCCTCGTCACCGTGACGAGGGACAACCTTACTCTCGCACCACAACTGTGGTGCCATGCCAACCTACCCCGTGGTTTGGGGAGAGATTCAGGTTGCTTGATATTCCCCCTTACTATACATAGACTTGTAAGAGGATGGGATAGATGCGTACTACCAAGAAAGATGAAATAGATGAGAGAATAATATAGCTTACCTTTAAAGAAAAAAAAAAGTATTTTGCCCCTCGGGCATCAACACATACACCCGCCATATTTTTGTTGCCTTCTCATTTGGTGTTATGACGATGTGAGGAAACCCGGGGAGGGGTCGCCTGCCGCTCGCTGAAGCCAAGGGCAACAGCGCCTGTCACTCGTTGCGCCCGCTTATGAGGTCCTCAGCGCCCAGCAGGCTCATCCAGGGGAATGTGGTGCCTTTCGCGCCCTCGCACCACGACGACTTGTGCAGTCCTTCCCACAGAACAAGATCTGGTCTGTTTCACGGTATTCACCACGAGTTTTTGAGAGTTAGTTTTGGCTCCGGTTTGCCGAGTCCGACACCAGTCGGTTGACTCGTGAGGAGCGGCCGATACCTGTGGTCACTCGGGGTAGCGACATTTCAGTTAAGGATTACCTCTGTATGATTAGTACACTTTTTCTGAAAGCTGCCCTCAGATCCGTTTTGAAAAGCAAAGCAGACAACCATGAGTCTAACGAAAGACCAGTTCTCTGGAGTTAGTAAGTTCTTCCGAGTGCCAAATCTGGAAAAAAAAATGAAGCAGACAATCGTAAGTCCAACGAAAGACCAGCCTTCTGAAGATAGCGAGTTCAACCAAGTTCCAAATCTGGAAACGGTTCGCCGAGTCAGGCAAACAGCGTAAGCTATACCAAGGAGGAACAAATTCAGTACAGAGCTTGAAACTCAAGAGGGTCGCCTGATCCTTCACTTTCTGCCCTTCTTCCCTGACTGTCACTCCCCTCCCTTTTTCTCCCTGGTCCTTTTTTCAGCCACCCTTCACGCGCCCCCTCGCTCTCTCAGCATGTGCGTTGCCCATCTCTCTCCCTCACTGTTTCCCTTTCTGGGTTGATCTTGCGTTGTTCCCTCTATCTCTCTCTCTCACTGTTTCCCTTTCTGGGTTGTTCTCGTGCTGTTCCCTCTAACTCTTTYCCCGTGCCCTTTGTGCTGTCCCCTCCCCCGAAGGCAGGTTCAACGCACTGGTCTCGTGTTGAAAGTTGCGGGCATGCCAAGCCCGAAATTTGTCTGTATCAGCCCTGGTTTAGACTATAGATTTGGGCTCATATTCCGTAGAGCATGCCGAAGGCATTTCCGGCCCAAACACTGCGCGCATCTGCCCCTTTTTTAGGCCAGGTCCAGAGCTCTTAAGCCGAGAAGAAAATAACTTAAAGAAATGGAATAATAATAAAATAAAATAAAAGTAGGAGAAGARAARGAAGCTCACTCGCGTCAGACCTGCTTTTCCTGTTTGATCTCACCCTGCCTCGCACCTGTTTCACCCTCAGATTGACACGCCGACACCCCCTCCCTCCCCTTTTAATAGGAAGCTCGATGTCGCGCCAACTGGCGATTGCTCTTTGCTCCGTAAGAGTCAGGGAGACTCGTTGGTTGGCCAATTAGCGAAGGCCATATTCCGTTGAAGGCGAGAATACTCGATTAGGCGCCCCCACTTCCCGAAATAGTAATGTCTTCGGCTCGTCGGGAGCGGKGAGGCTCAATTGGTCAGTTATCGACAGTAATACTTCTTGCTCAACTGCAGGTTGYGGCTSTCTRCCTCATTTCGCCAGAGCTCACCAAATGCACGGGACGCAGTCTCTCTCTTGAAGAATGGAAGAACTCTGACTTCTGCGGCCAGCTTCGTCCGRACTGCCTCTCCGAAACTCTCTTTCCCACTGATTCTCTCAATTTCCTCCTTCACGCTCTCTTTTCCTCACTTCCCCTCCTCTCGTTCACGCTTTCCCTCACCGTGCCCCTTCTCTCCTCCATTCGCCGCGCAGTCTCCCTTTTTCCCTACAGCCTCTCTCTCTCCCTCTCTCATGCGCTCAGGACTGCGAGCGCAGCTCCGTCGCTGTTGTTCGTTCACCCCGACTGCGCAATCGCTCACGCTGATCTGCTCTCCCCTGCCAGCGCGCGGCTCCTTCCGCGATCGGGAATCAGCTTTTCAGCATTTCCTCTTGATCGTGCTACGGGAAAGACCTTCCCGCTAGAGCACGCCTTGTTGCCTCAGAATGTTGAGCGCCTCGAACTTCCGGTCAGAACATGACCGGATACTCGCTCTCTGAATGATCATCCCGTTGTAACCAAGTCAAATGCCCGCGCCCTCACGAGGTGTGCATACTGGCCCGATGCTCCCTTTCGAAGCTTCTTGCCAGAACCAGGTCGGATGCCTGCATCGCGAAGCTTGCAGCGGGGGCGTGTACTGCTGCTGTTATCCCTTTCTCGTTCACCTCAGCGACTCGTTCCTCCCATTCCGCGCTCTATTGCTACAATGGTTGGGAACACCTTCCACGCTCCTCAGTCTCCCCTCGTCACTATCCCCTGTAACCACTTCTCCTCCTTCTCCCTGTTGACCTCATCAGCACAGGCGATAGGGCCGGGTACACCTTGCACGCTGCCGGAGGCTGCCCCCGTCCGACCGTTACTCCCTCCGGGCTGCGCTGGTGCGCCAGTACACATTGGAGTCCTCTCACCTCTCCCGCGGCGCAACTGCCTGCGCAGTGATGCCTCCACTACGAGTTTGCTGCGCGGGTATGCCTTGCACACACCCCCTTTTCTCTCCTTCGTCCGCCCCTATATTCCTTCGACATCTGCTTGTACAGCTGAGACCATCGGTACCAAGCTCAGCACAGGCTCAAAGTGGGTGGTACGTGAGCACCGCCCTCGAGCCAACAAATGGGTGCCGTGATACCAAGGCCCTTAAGGCCCAGGCGCGTCACAACTGGGCCAGTCCTCAATTAATCCGCGGGCCAGTTGCGCCTGAATGTCTATCCCCACTGCAGTAGCCGATTCCGCTGGTTCCGGAACTGTAAGCAATAATAGGAACCTGAGAAAACTGCGCCAGCCCCGGGCGGGAATAATCACGTGAAGTTGTAGCAAAGCGTGTCAATGTTGGACTCAAACATTCATCCAGGACAACTCTTAGAACTAAAGGACCACGGACRTGCTGCCACACAGTTCCAATTCAGKGGCGAGCATCRTGCCGCACTATCCTGAACCTGAATAGCCTGCACCGCACCAGCGCCGAGTCTGACCGAACCTGAAGAGCAGAGTTAAGCTGTTGTGTCATGCTATCACAGAACCGTGCAGCCAAAATGTTAAAGTTCCAACCCTGTCATAAACTGCTGTAGTGGCCATGGCCAGGTAATAGATCGCCGCAGTGTCCCCAAACCTGAGAATAAGTCACGATAACGGCACCGAAGATGAAACGAGGTATCACGGTAGCAGCGAGCCCGAAATAAACTGATGTTGAACCCGAAACAACTGTCGTACCGGTTCCGGCCCTCGAATTGAATCACTACAGTGCCTGCAATATGTCTTGGTAATGGCCTCAACCTTGAAACAAACTGTCGTGGTAGCGCCGAAGGTGAAATAAGTACCCGTGATGGCGCCGATTCGGGAATAAACTGCCATCAAGTTCTCGAATCTGAAATGAACTACCGCAGTCGTCCCTGTCCTGAAAATAAATCACCGCAGAGGTCCCGAACCTGAAATAAATCGTCGTGAGGGCGTCGAACCTAAAACGAAACACCGCGATGCCACCGAACCTGACCAAACCCGAAATCCAGTACTGGGCTGCTGTGCCACGCGGATGCCGAACCCGTACAACCATGCCATGATAATTTTGTACCTGTCCCGAACCTGGTATAGAATGCCGCCACGTTTCCGGACCTGAAAACAAACTGCCGCCAAGGTTTCAAACCTGGAATAACTATCGTAGTAGCCCCGGTCCTAAGAATAAATCACCGCAGCTGTCCCAAACCTGAAGATAAGCCACCGTAGTGAAACAACTGTCTCCGGGCCCATACCGTACTTGTTGCACGTCAGACACCGTAGGACGTAGCCACTCCGTAACAACCCTCGTATCCGTACCGAACCAAACTCCATAGTCGACCCAAGGTAGCATCACCCCATGTTGTCCATGCGACTCCCGCTCTCAGAACATCCCAACTGCGGTAATGTTAGTAATCAAGCAAACCAGGGAAAGCGACGCAGGGAACCTCGACCATCGGCAGTATTGGAAACTGTTAAAATCCGGGGGAAATGATCAATCCGGGTTCAAAGCTGATGGCGGGCAATCGGGGCGAAAATCAGGTCAATCTCCCAGTAGTCATGGGTCCCTGTCCCTCTCATTGTTTTTGATCATTCTTTCTTTTTCTTAATTCTATTTCCCGAAATAGTAAATTACCCGTAAATTCGGCAAAATTAAATTCCGAGAAAGTTTCAATAATTGGCCGAATTTCTTTTGTTTCTTCTCTCTTTCACCATTTTTATTATTTTTCTATGTTTTTAAATTCATGCCGAGAACATAGAATAGCAAGGCTATTCCCCCTAGAATCAAATGTCGTGATAAATAAAGAAATTAAGGGATATTATATTTTTCTCTTCTCCCCTACTGGTCTTAATCCCTTTCTCCCATCTTTCATTATGGCACTAAAATAGTCAAAATTTGAGGCCTCATTTCGGCCCCGGTCGTATGCTGCAAAATCGTTGAGGCGAGGTCTATTCCCGCGATGCCTCTCCGTGGCAGGCCAACCCGGGTCCGGCCCTCTGTACGGCCGGAAATGACGGTCTCTAGATACGCCGAGTGCACCCACCCATCTCGCTATCTTTGAGGGCTACTCGTAAGGTTCATTGTGCCCAAAGTCAAGGGTGCCCAAAGTTCCCCTAATTTTTGTTCTCCGGTCGAACCAGAGTACCGTCAAAACACGGACTTGCCTTTGAGCCGAAGTCCCAAAGCCGCAGATTTCAGGCGGCGCACTGCTTGTGGCCGCCTGACAGTTAGCCCGGACTACTTCTCGACGCCCCCGTCGAGCCCTAACCTCTCACGTCAAACGAAGCGGATGAGTTTCAGGGTGATTGCCAGTAAAGGACGCCCACATCGGCGTTTAATTGTCTTAAGTTTCGGTTTGTTATGAGTTCTGGGGCTAAGAAGATGTTCCTTGACTTTCCTTTTCCTTCTGTTTTTTTACCTTGGCACGACCCTCTTTTTCTTCTGTCGTTGGCCCGAGAAGGGTGCCGATCCGTCTGCTTGTTTAATACGAACTCTCCGTCTGACTCTCTTGAGCACGAATAACTATTTCTTCCTCTTTCCCATCGCCAACCCTTTGACCTTTCTTTTCTCTATTATTTTCCTCTTCTTGGAACTTTCCCCTGCCTCGAATCGCCTCAAGGGGGCTCCATCCTCCATTTTGACTTTTCCTTTCCCCTTCGGGCTTGTCTGCGATAAGGCGGGTGCGGGCCTGGGTCTAAACAACTTCAGCCTAGCACTCGCCACTGGTCTTTCCACTTAGATCCGTCCAATTCTACTATCATATATGCACCCCAGTCGAGTGCCTCAACCACTCTGTAAGGTCCCATCCATCTGTTTGCGAGTTTTCCGGTCCAGGTCCTCTCCAGTGCTGCGTCGTAGAGAAGGACCATATCTCCTACGCTTTCCCTCTCTTTTCTGATCCGCACGTTCTTATCCCATCTCTCTTTACCTTTGTCCCTTTCCAGTGCCAGACGATCTGCCATTGTCATAAGGTTGTCTTCCAAACCGTAGGCTATCTGTCTTGTTCGGGCAGCTATGAGTTCCTCTCTGGACATCTCGTCCGCCCAATCGACGGTGGTCCAGCTGTCGACGTGAAACTCTATGGGCAGCGGACAATGCCGCCCAAACCACAAGGTGTATGGTGGGTATCCAGTGCTAGCCCGAACCGTGACGTTGTCCGCCCATATTGCGTATCGAAAATATCGTGGCCAATCACTGTCCTTACCTTTGCACCACTTGGATAGTGACGCTATCAGAGTCTGGTGCCCCCTCTCTACTGTGGAGTTTGACTGTGGGTGGTAGGCAATGGCTATCGAAACTCTCGCCCCATCTCACTTGAACACACTTTGAACCTCGTCAGCTAGGAACTCTGCCCCCCTGTCCATCACTATCTTTCTGACACAACCATACCTAGATAAGTACTCTAGCACGAAGTTCTTCACTTCCTTTGCCGTCTTACTCCTGATAGGTCTACCATCCACGAGCCCCGTGAAGTCGTCTCGTATGTTCACGACATAGTTCATATTGCCTACTCCTTTCGGCATCTTCACCAGATCAATGTGTACCTTCTCTCCTGGTCTTGTTGGATAGGATGGATGAAGTGGCTCTTTGTATTTCACAAGAGCTCTCTTCTGGCACTCCTCGCAGGTCATACATTGCCTCTCGACGTCCTTATACTGTCCTTCCCACCAGTACAACCTGCGTACCTTTTCATAGGTCCCTTTGACTCCCTTGTGTCCTCCGACTACCCCGTTGTGAAGCTCCGCAACTATCATTTGTCTCTCCTCAGGGTCACAGACTACTCATAAGGGCATCCCCGAGCCGACCGGCCTTCGAAATAGATGGCCGGCTCTGAGGTAGTACTGCGCCGCTTGTCTCCGGATATCTGATTCTTGACTCTCCTCTCCTGACAGGTGTAGCCCGATCGTTCGGTACTTGCCCTCGTAAAGGTTAACCAAAAATCGCTCGGCGCGTCTCGGCTCCGCCATTGTCAGGGCTCCCGCTACCATCGGGCGCTCGGCCTCAAGAGGGATCCGAGAGAGCCCATCCGCTACGACATTTTTAGTGCCACATATCCTCTCTACTGTGTAATCATATAGCCGAATCCGTATTAGCCATCGTGCAATGGTCGGGTCCGTCAGACTAAAGTCCTTCTGGAGGACAGAGGCAACCGTTGTGGGATCTACTCTCAAGATTAACCGACGCCCATAGATATAGTGTCTAAACGTGTCTAGACACCGCAGAATAGCTAACACTTCCTTCTTGAATTGACTGTAGTTTCGTTCTGCCGTATTAAGTGTCCTACTCTCAAATCTTAACGGTCTTTCCTTTCCTTCAGCATCTTTCTGAGACAGCAACCCTCCTACCGAGCAGGGTCCAGCATCCGTGGATACTATGAAGGGTCTCTCAGCCTCATCATCAAAGAACGGCACGCCCAGGACGAGCCCTCCCTCCTTAAATTCATCTTTAAGCTCTTGCATAGCGAGTTCCTGCGAGGAATCCCAATAGAATTTTTCAGTCTTTCGAAGGAGTAACCTCAATGGCTCAACCTTCTCCGCATACCCTCGTATGAATATATGCCAGTAACCGACAACTCCCAGAAACTGTCGGACCTCGGTTGGACTATGTAACGGTGACGGTCAGTTCTGAAGTTTGTCTAGCTTCGCCGGATCTGCTCGGCGTCCCCTCGAGTCACAATAAAGCCCAAGATCTTAATAGTCGAGACGACCCATCTGCTCTTTGTCGTTAAATTCGCATCGTCCAGCTGCTCGAGTACCACGCAAATATCTGTTAGGTGTTGGTCGACGAATCTTCTAATTCCTGGTGCAACCTCTGTCTCATCCTTGTTTACTGACCCTTTTATAGGAAAGTCATTCAGAAAAACTTCAACCTTATCAGGGATGAAGTCCTTGAGGACAGCTACCATGGATCTCTGGAAAACAGCTACCCTATTAGTCCAACCCATAGGGACAACCATCATCTGTATCAGTCCCAATGGCATGTGCATAGCCGTGAGGTGCCTGTCACTAGGATCAAGCGATACCTCATCATAGCCTGAGAACAGATCATAGACCGAATAAATCGACCTGTCTGCGGCACCTTCGGCCAGTAAGTCGGTGTGTGGCACTGAGCCCACGTCTCGTATCGTCACCGCGTTGACCTTCTGAAGGTCCTGGATCCATTGGATCTTGCCATTCGGTTTTCGTAGGAAGAACCATCGATTAGCATAGGCGCTATCATACGGCTCCGCAACATGGGAAACCATTTTTTCTTTCAGGAAAGCGATAACTTCTTCCTTCTCCTTCTGGGCGTATTTCCATCCTGCGTCATTCCAAGGAATATGTGGAATCATATAAATCCTTGCTGGCTTTGCGTATCGAGGTTCAACCTTACCACACTCCGCGTCGCTGAAGGCTATAGCCTTATCGCACGTCTTTAGGACCTCTATCACACGTTCTCGCTCCTGTGGGGCCAGATTTCCATCTCCGATATCAATCCCTGCTATTCTCTCTTCCGTTAGGCATTGCGACTCCTTTTTCTTTCTTTCTTTGATTTCCTTTGCAATCTTTTCTTCCGATATCCCTTTCAGTGCAGATCGCTCGCGGCCCACCGCCGTTGGCTTAACTTTTTGAGCTACTCGTTTGTGTCGCTTGGGTAGCCCCCCATAGGGGGTCGTGCCCTTAAAAAAAATACAAATACCACACCGCCAAATTCCTCATCTGTCTCCTTTGGGTACGAGTTGCCGTCCACTACCAACCGACTCCCTCAATCTTCCACTTCCACGATCCGACCTTCTTTCTCTGTGAGCAGTGGTCCATACTTCTTCTCGCAAAATCGCACCGCGCGGCCGGAGATAGGTAATGACTTAATCTGATCACTTAGTCTTGCACCCACAGCGAGATCTGCTCTGTTCCTCGGGTCCCGAGGCTCCACTGTCTCAATCATAACCCGCGTCCCATCTAGCTTCTTAATGGACAATGTCTGGCTCCCATCCGGTCGCTCTAACGTCACCGCATGCACGTGGCTCAACCACGTTTGTCCCAAGAGCAGATCGGAGCTGCAGTTCTTGACTGCAAAGACAGGCAGGGTTACTCGCACCCCTTGGACCTCTAAGGCTGCCTTGTGACAAACCCCAGTGATCTGTTGCTTTCTCCCATCAGCCGTCTCTATCTCGAATAGGTATGACCTATCGAGGCCCAGTCCAACCTGCACTGCCAGATCCTCGTCTATAATGACAACCTCACTGCCGTTATCGATCACAGCATCTAGTACCGCTCCGTCATTTATGATCGCCTTTACGGCCCCACTACCAAGTATGTAAAACTTGTCTGGAGGCACACCTTCCATCCCATCAAGAAGGACTGTCGCCATGCGATCTGCTCTGGAAGTCACTCCCGTTACTGCCACTGTAGGAGCTTCCGTCTTAGGACCCCCCTGAGCCTCCTCTGATAGAGGTATGCAAGTCTTCCGCGTGATCATCTGTAACTCATCGTGAGCCGGCTTCGATGCCGCCAGGTACTCCAGAATAGAGCACTGCATGGGCTGCCGAAGGGCCCGCCTCAGTGGCTCGACCGTGTCAATCTCGTCCAACGAACTCTTCATCAAGAACTTCTTCACTCCCCGCTTCCGCGGCGAAAGGATAACCTCCTCTCCATCGATCCGTTGTCCGTCCTTCTATGCCATCACGTAATCCGTGTCAGTCTTCTTTGATGTAGACCCTCTCGTCGACTTGGTGGCTGCCACCCTTATGGGTGTGGTCGCCATATCCCCCTCAAAGATTATCTTGATGCTCTGACTCCTGACCGGTTCCTTCCTTTTACTCGGCTTTACTCTCCTTGCTTCGACATTCTCCTTCATCGAAGGGAACATCGATACATCTCCCAGATCATCAGATCATCTGCCCACTTGACGTACTTGCGGTCGTCAAGCACGACAAACCCCTCATCTATTGCCCGTTTGAGGTCCGGGCAATCTCTCTTGATATGATCATCCCCTCTACAGTAGACGCAAGAGTTCCTGGGGGTGGGTGGCCTGTCGTTCGTGCCTCTGGAGGTCGAACCTCTCGCTGCTCTGAAGTCAGGGGACTTCGGATACGGATCAGAGGACGTGCCGTATCCCCCTCTCTCATTCTTGCCCCCCGAATCATTGCGGCGGTCTCCGTGTTGGTATCGCCCGCGTGAATCATCATGTCGGTCTCCTCGGTCGTATCGCCCACGTGAATCATCACGTCGGTCCCCTCGGTCGTACCGCCCACGTGAATCATCTCGTCGGTCTCCTTGGTCGTATCGCCCGCGTGAATCATCGGGTCGATCTCCTCTCTCATATCCGCCACCTCTGTATCCATCTCGATCTGTCCTCTCATATCTGTCGTCCCTATGTCCATCTCGGTCCGATCTCGCATATCTACCATCCCTCCGTCTCGCCGGCCCTGATCCGACTCCCACCGGCCTCGAGAGTCGCCTCTACCCCCGTCAGGCTCATAGCGAGGGCTACTCGAGTAGTCATCCAGTCTCCTAGCACGCCCATACGTCTCGCGAGTCCTGCGGTCCCGGTCTATCTCATCATCCCTACGTCGCTATGGCTCATCGTCTCTCTCCCTTTCCCTCGCACGATAATCAGTCAGGGTTCGAGGATTTTTATCCTCGACACTCCTCCAGGAATCAGTGTTCCTCCGGTATGTCGTGGCTCCTGTGGTGGTCACAATCTCTATAACCTGTCTTGTCAATCCCTTTACCATGTCCCTTATCTCCTTCACTTCCTCGGGGACGGCTTCATTTTTCTCTGACCAGAGATAGTCCTTAAAATCAGGACATCTATCAGTGGCATACTCCTTGTAGAGAGAGAAGTCACGTCTCCTCATCCCTCTCCACACCAAGTCCTTGTGGTCGTCTGCCTCTGCCTTTATTGCGAGCTTTAGGGAAGTCAAGCTTGTCACGCGGAAGATCTCTAAGTATACTCTTTTGCCTACCTTTGGACAGGTGTCCGATGAAGATAGTACAACATTCGACCTCTGAGATCTTTCCCTTCTTCATCATCACGTCGGAGATCTTCTGGAAACGCATCCCAAATACCCGTACACTCTCATCTTTATCTTGAGTCATTGTCTCAAGGTCCTTGATGGAGTACTTGTTATCCTCCAATTTGTAAAGCTCAACGAGGTTCTTCTTGTACGTAGTCCATTTCCCATCCTTCGGTCGAGCTTCCTTAACTTCCTTACCGAGACTTGGCTCCACATTAAATAGGAAGTTCTCTATAATCTCTTCCTCCGACCACTGACTTTGGCTGGCGTGAAACTCCCACTTCTCCAGATATTCTGTGATGCCATAACCCCTAAAAGTAGGAGGCTCTGTGATGCCCCTGTTTGGGGGTCGAAGACTCGCCTGGGCGGCGCTCTGTCTCTATCTATGTCCCTCCAATAAGAATCCCTCGAACTCTCTCTCCGGTCGTCCCTGTGCCTATCCGCCATGGTTTCCCTGCTCATACTCGGGGGAGCGTCGTCTCGTCTCTTCTCGTCGACCGCTCGAGGTTCCTGTCTTCAAAGCCTCCTGCGGCTCTGTCACGACCGACTCGCCCATTACGTCGGGCTCTCCGTTTTTGGTTTGGTCAGTCCATCTCAGCGGTGCTTCCCGCCTAATTCGTTCCTTCAGATCCCTCAGAGCTCGGTCGGACGATGTCCTATACTCCTCCCCTGTCTCGGCCGTGGTCGGTTGTGGGCCCATCGTGTCTGGTTCTATAGGCCTCCAGGAGATGCAGTTAGGCACTCTCACCGGGTGTTACAGCCCGGACCTATGACAGTTGTCGCAGCCCGGACCAGTTTTCTTGTCACGGTTCACACTCGTTCTCCAATCCTAGCTCTCGACTTCCCTGATTACCACCTCCAGTACTCCGTACTGGTCGCGGATCTCGTGCTCTCCTTCTATCCCAATAATTCATGTGTCTAGGTAAACCTCTCCTTCGGGATCAACCAATAAGGCCGCGCCTCTCCGGATCTGCAGTACACCCGTGACAGGGTCTCTACTCTTGCAGCAGATCGCGGTCCCAAGCCTAACCAATGTCTCGTGATCAGCACCCCTCAAGAGCCTCCGTGCGTCTATCTCCGTCCTCCTTGCTAGGTCTCCTAGCCCGTCCTGAATCGAGTAGCCTGCTAAAGGTGGAAGCTCTCCTCCTACTGCTATCCAAAGTCGCTCGCCGACCTTTCTAACCTCCACTTTCTTTCCAAGAGCTTCCAACCTTTATTTCTCCTCCTTTAACCCCCAAACGGCTATGAGGTCATCTGTCTAGCACCTGAGGTAAGTCAGTGCTATAACCACTCGTAACCTCCTCGCCGACGACTCCAAAATGTCATAGAATGTCTCAAAATCCTCCTCATCTCCACTATCCTCTATGGCCTCTAAAGTCTTTATCGTCTCCCTCCAGTACCGATCATGAGCGGCTAGCACCCTGAGTATTGCACCGTCTGTTACAACTCTCTCTAGCTCTCCAGCTTTCATGGCTTCGCTTATCTTCGACCTCTCAGCCTCTCTGGTCGTCTCGTACCATGCCCTTATCCGAGACCGCCCTTCGAAAGGTGTCACTTGGAGTACGAATTTTATCCTGCGTCCTCCTTCTATTCCAATCCAAAGTCCTGTCCCTCTAGCCTCACGCAGCGCACGGCGGACACACTCTGCCTCCTCGACTATGCACAGTCTGGTATGGAGCTGGAGCTCTACGATCACTAACACCAACGGTCCGTCCAGTCTCCCTACCACATGCAATGAGTATTGATCCGTCGTGTCTAGTGCAGTCCCGCTCATGTCCTGTCGCTACCACCCTGCATTACCTTGTCCTCCGTCGACTCGCCCTCTGCAGACCTCTCCCTAGTTCCTTCGCGTGATACGCTCCTAGCCTTTACTCTCTCCAAAAAGTCTGATCTCCATGCCTTGATTTTCTCTCTTTCCTCCCTAAACAAACTCTCTAACTCTCTCGTCGCGAGCTCTGCCCTACGCAACTTGCCCTCTTCCTGGCACGACCAGATCTTCTTTAACTTGTTCCCCAACCCCTTAACCTGGTTCAAGAGTGGTTCTTTAATGGGCTCTCTCACTCTTCCGACCGCCTCACTCTCCTCTTCCATACTCAGTCCTTATCTCTTTCCAGCTCATCCTCTCACCCTCGCTCTAGCCTCCGCTATCGTCTCGTCGTGGAAGTGCTCCTCGCGCATATAACCATGAGACCATATCATCACATCATAGGAAATCGAGGTCTGGAAGGTCACCCGCGCCAGTACATCGGCTCTATGCTCGTGAATCAATTCCCTAGCTCGTCGTCCGCATTCGCTCGCCGTCAAGTCCTCGTCTACGTATGCTTGGAGAAGTACTATCACAGTGTACCCTGTGCTTACCAGTTGCTCCCCTACACGTATCACCGTGGCCGTCCTCCCCGACATTCCCTAAGCTGCGGCTTCGAAGAGAAACCTCACATCCTCTAGCCCTACGTAATCGATCTCCGTCCGTCTCCTGCAGTACTAATCAGATCGATTGGCCTCAAACAGTCCACCCAGCAAGTAACGTCTATGATGTCGTCAAGCGTCTCTCTACTGGGCAGTCCCCACCTCACACAAATGGCGTAGTATACTTCCCTGAAACGGGGCGCTAAGCCCTCCCAGAGCACGTAAAGTGTGTGGTCCACTGCTCTACTCAAACGTTCTACGCTCCCATAGGTCTGCCCTATCACGAAGGCAGGAAGTCCGAATCGCCAATCCTCTCTCGGGTAGAGGGTCGGATGCGGTGGACCGTATACCAATCGGCTCTAATGCGTCCTCCCTCCAGAGAGTCTCGCCAGTTGCTGATTAACGATCACTCTGGCCAACGACTCGCTTCTCCACCAAGCCCTGCTTGCCCCTGCGAGAGTCAGTCCTACCTCTAAATCGTGTGCTCTATCCGCTATCAGATGTCCGACCCCTTCTAGGTCATGAGTCCTCTCGGGTCGTTCATCTCTCAGTATCACTTTCCAAAGGAAGAGTCCCTCTGCGAGCCACGTTTCCAGGTATCGTATCGGAACACGCCCTGTCCCCTCTAACGCCACGGGAAGAGGAATGTCGTATCCAACCGCCGTCTCTCTGGGTCCCACAAGCTTCCTCACGCTATACGATTCGGACTCTCGTGAGAGAACATAAGCTAATTAGGCTACTGAGTCACTCCTCATCTCCACTCCGGCTCTCGATCAGCATCACTCTACTCCCTCCGACGCACCCTACCTCTCGACGTTGCTAACTCCTCAGTCAACTCTCCCACTCAGGTCCAGTATGGTCGAGTAGGTGTTGTGTGCTCTCCCGTCTGCTCCATGGAAGTAGATAGTAAACTCGATGTATCCCTAGCTCCTCCGTATTTCCAGGGCATGTTCCGTCATGAGTCTGATCTGTCGCTCAACAATGTCTAACGCCTCTCCTGCCCAGCCGCCCGTCCTATCTCGTCGTAGGGAAAGAGTCACCCTCAACATATCCCGGTCTGCCATACTCTCCATTACTCCCTTCTCTAAACCTCACTCGGATTTATCATGACTCCAGTCGTCTCATGCATCTGGCATATCCTCATCTGTATCCTCATCTACCCTCTGCCCCCATGGGATGTCCTCCTGCCCCTCGGCCTGAAGGAGATGGCCCCAACCGTCCTCCTGCAGCGCCTCTCCACCTACCTGCTCCTGTCCCTCACACCGCGCCAGATCTCCCCAGTCCTCGTCCTGGTCGCCCCAAGGGTCTATGTCATCGAAGTCCTCCCAAACCCGATCCTCGGCGTACCACGCAAGATCGTCAACCTCTAGATATACCTGCCGGTAATACTCCTCAACCTCCCCGGTCGAGATGAGATAGCCCGGCCTCTCCTCACGAGTCTCGGCTAACAGTTGTCCCACTCCAGCTAAATGATCAGTTGGCCTCCGAGCCTCTCTCTCGAGCGTCGTCCAGAAGGCTAGGGGCTGGTACAAAGAATACAGGTCAGGGCTCCCGGTAGGTACAATGGCCCGCAGGAACTCAATCAACTGGAGCCCTCGCTCGCCTACAAGCGGCCCTGCTACAAACTGCGCATACAGCACCCAGTCCCTGTCAGCTTACCCTTGGCAAATGCCGTCCAAGTCAAGAGCCGCAAAGTAGATGTCACCCAGACGCTTAAGTACCCAAAGTTCCTCTGCCACAAAGCACGGAAGTGTCACTCGCAGTCGACTGCTAGGATACGGGAAGTGGCCTCCAATCCTGAAGGTCATCGTCACTCTCCGAACTTCCCCATGTAGCCGCTCTACCTTGCCGTGCGCGGAGTCCGCTCTAGCCAGTAAGACCCTCCTCGCGGCCTGCTCCTCTCGCCAATGATCGTGTACGAGGCCCTGAAAATAGACCGTAGCTAACACCTCCGGCGAGTAATAAATGTGGCCCACTACCTCTATACTAGTCGTGCCAGGTCGTCGCCACCCCTGACTGTCCAACTCGAATGTCTCAATGACGTACGTCCACAAATGTACGTCTGGGGCCAACACCGTCGATGACCATCGGCTCTCTATCGCATCCGTGGAAACCCCTCTCGCCAGCAGATCTAGCGCCACTCTGCCTGTCGCTACTGTCTCTGGAGGTCTAGACCATCTGGCGTCGTTGATCTGAAGCTCTACTCCACTGTCCGGCTCTACCATCGATCCGCTATCCACTATCGGCCGATATCAGTAGCTAAGCTCACTCAACCGTCGTCCCAATGTGCTCCTCTGCCTCCTACGCCCTTACTGCTACTTCTATCCTGGGGAAATGGGCATCCGTAACGTCGATCTCCTCCTCGTCAACCTCACTTTCTGGATCGACCCAGTCTGGCTCCTAGGCGCCCTCGTTGTCGTCTCGCTCCCAACCCTCGTCGTCAAACTCGCCCTCGACGTGGTATGGCGCCTGTCCTATAGCCTGGTAGTGATCCGCTAACTGATGGTCGTGTATCGGAGGTTGCCCCGCGTCCTCATTCCACCAGCTCCCCCAGTCGTCTGAGAAGAGCCGCCCGATGCAAGTCACGTACTCTGGGCCTGCTCGGAGCTCACGGTCTAGCCAATCCCAAACGCACGGAGACTGGGGCCACTCGTCGTCTATCGAACGGACCAGCTCTATAAGTTGAACCCTCTCGTCACCCCAACGAGGCTCACCGGTCGCGAGTGAATAATAGATGTAGTCGAGGTCGGCAGGCCTTCTCGCCAGGATCTTGAGATCCTGATAGGCTAGGTACGTCTCGACCACTCGACCAATACCTCCAACGATGCTCTCTACTATGAACGTCGGAACTATCGCCCGCAGACTCCTAATGCTATACGGGAAAAACCCGTCCCGTGCTACCACCAGCTCGCCCGTGATATCTAGAGGAGGGCGTCCGTGAAATAGGCTCAACGGGTCGCTCGAGTCCTCCGCTCGGAAGGCAGCTACCTCTTCCCTCAGGTAGCGTAACGCCCTGCTAACCGCGCCACTCGTCCCTGTCGTTGCGAGGCCCACCACGGCCTCCCTGACCGCGCCCGGTCCTAAGTACAAGTAGGTTTTTACTACGCCCACTCCTTGCTCAAGCCGGTGCTCTCTGTGCGTCCACAGCCACACGTCCTCGTACAAAATTATGGACCTCCACGCAAACTGGCCGTCAACGTGTCGAACGCTGCACCCGGGGATTGTGAGATCCACCAGATCCCCTTCTATGAATTCAGGGGGCTCCAAGTCCCAGTCGATGGTGGCTTCATAGACCTCTACTTGCGCTCGCGGCCACATCCAACTGGCGACTAGAGAGAACGCAGCAAAGAGGGAGGGGCAGAGAAAGTGAAAGATAGTAGAAGAAGGCTTGTCGATTCTAAGGAAATTTCGGCAGCGCTTCGCCTCTCCCCCGTGGGGATGGGGTGTGGCCGAAGGCCTCAAAATAGCCGCCGAAGGAGTATAGCAAAAGAAAAAAATATCAAAAGAAAATTTTAATTTTTAACCAATTTTTGAGTAGTTTCTCTAATTATTTCCTAATTAATTCGGAATATTTTACAAATTTTCTCGAAAATTGGGCAGCATTTCCCCCCCCCCCGTGGGGATGGGGTTCGGGGCTTCCGCCCCTAGCTCAACAAGCCGAAAGGAAAGACGTCAGAAAAACATGGGTAGTAGTGGGTTATACAGATGAAGTGGTTTACCTGATGGTTCCCTGCCTCCAGAACTCCTCCTGAGTTCCGACAGAGCTCCCGCAATCGGTAGGTGGACTCCCCACAGAGTCTTGACGTGGACCTACGGGTTGCAATCCCGCCTGCCGCCTTTCTCTCAGAACAAGACCAGACTTAGAGTAGGAAGGATAGAGGAAGATGGTTTAAGACTGTCAGATACGGGGGGGGTGCTCTCAAACTCACTGGAGAGGGCCTTGATACCTTCAGTCGCCTGAGGGCCCCACAATGATGGTCAATGTGACAACTTGGTCAAACTGGGATCAACTGCCGAAATCAACTGCCAAAAAATTAATCTCCCAACGATCTCTTAATCCGCAACACTAACCCCCTACTGCCTCCGTGGCTCCGCAGCTTGTAACAACCTTAAAATGCACTAGCAGTATTTATCGGTGATCAATAGCAACAGCAGTAGTTGACCGCCGCTGCAGTCCGCACACAGTCCATTGGCGCAGCAGCAACAGCCTACAGTAGGGGTCAATGGTAGCAGCTCGAGCCCAGTCCGCAGCAGCAATTTCCAGTGGCGGCCAACAGTAACCGCAACAGCTGTGTAGTATCAAGAGACCCAACACTATCTGTCAGGCTCAACCACGTGGTCCGACTGTGAATATCTGTGCACAGGCAAATGATCCAGCAACGACTGTCTGTGCACAGCGGAGTGATGCGGTAGCGACTGTCTGTGCACAACGGAGTGGCAATGAGTCAGCCCCAGGTAAGTGCCCTCCGACGTTCTAGCCGCCGCTCCCAACTGTATGAGAGAATCCGGTATCTGAAACATAAGTAGGTACCCGCATGGCTAGCTCACTGCTGCCTTCCGCTGTTTGACACCATAATGCCACTCTTTATCTGTTCTGTACCGCCGGCTCGTAACATGCCACAGACAGCACTGTCAACCCGAACCAAACGGCCCTCTATGAGGTAGGTATTCCACTTCACTGCCTTGCTCCTAGCTACTTTTGCCTTCACTACGAGCCTTCCCCGAGCCAGCAAGTAAGTCTCCCACTGTTTCGTTCGTTGGTGCGTCTCCTCCTCACCCTGCTACGGTTGTCCTAAGTGATGGAAGTACCTGGCCACCTTCATGGCCAGGTTCAGCCTTATGCAAGCGAACACCTCCGGCACACCACTTATCTCCTTTACCTCCTACCACACTCCCCCATTCACCAGTCCGTCTTAGCCACCTCGTTCGCCTTATCACGAATGCTCCAAATAGTTTCCTTCCTCGTCCGTTTCTATACAGAATCGGTCGAACCATGATAGTTTTCCCCTCCTATTATCGCTGCCATATCCATCTCTTCGACAGCCTTTCACACACCTGCTTTACTAACCTCCTCTTCCTACTAACCTATGACCGAAACTAGTTCCACTATCGCGTTCGCCTCCGCTGGAAACCCCAAACTTGCTTCTTAGCTCGCTCGATCCCACGCAGGATCGAGTAAAAACTTCCCCTTTCCCACATTTCCGTTTTCGAAAGTACCTGGCGCGCTAGCCCGTCCAGGCTCATCCCTTCTCCCTGCGCTCGTCGGCTGCTCTGGCAGCACCGCCTCGCCTTTCGCTGTGATACCTTGCTGCCGTTGTGCTGCCCCGCTGCCTTCCGGCACTACGCTGTGCCAAATGCCTCATCCTCCGAATGCACCCGGCACGCCTCGCCGTCCAGATGCACCTCCCTCTCTTGGCTCTTCCCCCGCTACCTCTCCGCGCAGTCTTCTTTACTAACAATCCCATAAAATAACTACTAATTTCTATGCCCAACATTACCATTCGATTTGCCATTCCTGAAACCCCCCTCTTTGACTCCTTGATCGACCGTTTTCATTTAAAATCGCGTAGTATTCCTCACCTCCCGCTGCCTCTCCCGCCATAGCCCGCGCAGTGCGATCTCTTCTAATTCCTATTTCTACTGATCTAATATTGAAACTAACTTCACCATTCACCTCGCAGATACCGAAAATCCCCATTGCATGCTTTATCCCACCCGATTCCATTTAGAATCGAGTGATAACTCGATTTCTTCTCTCCCACCACCTCTGCCATAGCTAGAGCCCCGCGCAACTTATTTCGTACTAACCTCTATTTCACTAACATTTTATCTAAAACTAACACAAAAATCGGAGTCGCCCTGGTCTAACACCCCATACTCCCTTCTTCACTCACCCGCTCCCACAAGGGAACGAGCGAGTTGCGCGTCTTCGGCTGCGCTCACTCGTTCTTCCCACCATACCTCCTTTACGAATGCACCTGGCGCAGGGCCCCGCCAGGTTCATTCCCCTTTTTCCCTCCTTTGTTTTCACCCCTTGCGCCGCTACCTGCCTCAATCCGACAGCGCTCCGTTGCCTGGTCCTCCACTCCCTCTCTGTGTTTCCCCGAATGGACCTGGTCCGACCCCGCGTCCCTGTTCGTTCCCCTCTGTCTTCTGCCTTAGCGTTCGCCATGCTCCGTTGCGCTATCTGTTTGCCCCGCCGGCTCCGTCGGCTCTGTACCTCGAGACTAGCGCCCGCGCCTGGCCTCACCCATCGACGGACACGACATAGCGACCTGACGGCAACTCCAGTACGAGGGAACTTTCGGAGGAACCAGCTATTAGCTGGTTTGATTAGCCTTTCGGGCTTATACCCGAAGTCCGACGAACGATTTGCACGTCAACAGCTCCAGCTATCCTGAGGGAAACTTCGGAGGGAACCAGCTACTAGACGGTTCAATTAGTCTTTCGCCCCTATACCCAAGCCCGACAGGTAGTCGGTGCGGCAGCATTTCTTTTGCCTGATCCCGCCGGATCTTACCTATTTGCTTCGCATGTACCTACGGCAGAACCCCGGACAGGTTCATTCGCCGCAGTATCAAGGCCTTTCGGCCTGTGTTTCGGATAATTTGCGGTTACGCCTACTGCTTGTGACTTTGCTCACTACAGCACCTAGCGCCCGTAGCCGCCCAACCTTCTCTACATCATTCCACTTTTAACGGACGTCCCAAAAGACATAGTCTGGGCCACGGGGTCAATCAGCCCCGGCCCTCAGTCAATTCGGAATATTCAGCTTTTACTCATCAAGGCCCACCATCTAGGTTTGAACGTGGTCCGTATTTCAACAATTCAATGGTGCACCCAGTGAGCTAGGCTCTTGGGTGCCTGCTACACCCACGGCACCGCGCTCCAAGCCAAAACGGGGCCGCGCATAACAATAAAGGAAAAACAAATAGATAAATAAATTAAAAAAAAAAAGAAAAAAAAAGACATAAAATATTATAAATAAGGGCCCCTATGCACGGTGCGGGGACTGCTAAAGCCCCACCGGCCCCGTGGATCGGCCCCGCTGCTACGCCTGTCAACGAAAACTAGAGGGGGATAGCCCGTCGACCCTCGACCCCTCGGTTTTCTCTACACGCTCCACTGCAGTTGTTGCGCCGACACCCGCTGACCTCGACCCGAGAACCTCCGTAGCAATAGTCTGATGTCGTAACCTATAGGGCTAAGCCCAAACCTGCGACCAGAACACGCCGAATGCCATATAAGGCGGTACGGCGCGGCACTCAGGACCAGGGAAATTGGCCTGAGTCTCATCTCTGCCTACAACCGTGCGCACGGCCGCCCAGCGTCTGCGCCGACTTACCAAAGCTGTACCACAGCCGCCACTTGCGCTCCTCCGCGTGCCGAGACCTGCCACAGTCACACGGTCGCCGTTGCCGTCGTCGTCCTCGCACGCGCAACTCGCCTCGGCCAGCACACCAATCAAAAAGGAAATATCCCTAGTTCCTACTTACTCAAAAATAAATAAATAATAGTAATAATACCAAGCAGAACGACCGAGGTCCGGGCCGGCTCTATGATCAATAACAGAAAAGAAATCACGCGCGCCCTAAACCTGCGCGCTCACACACTCGCTATTGTGGTCAACCACCCTGTCACGCAAATATAGACGCAGCTGTACTTAGCGCGGTATACCTAAACTCTAGACCAAAACTATTTTCTGTCACTTGCAAAAACCAAGGCGGATACCCTTGTAAGGGTATTCGCACCGACAACGTCCCACCGTTTGCCGCTGGAAACTTTCGGCAACACTTCCCCACAAAATTGGGAAAATTGTCTGCCAAACTCCACCCGCCGGTACCTGTCGTAGTCCAGTCCCCCAGTACCTCCTCTAGCATGGTCCCGACGTCCATCGCTGCCGCACAAAAACCTCCCTCAAATTAATAAAATATGGGTCGTAGACAAAATTCATGTCAAAAGTATACTCCCGCCATGCCACCTTGGTCCCGCAGAGTCCCTAGGAATGCTCCACCGACACTAGTCAGAGGGAAATGGAGCAGACTCCTCCCTTCCCCGGCTATGGCTACCCTGCTCCGCCTCTCGCGCTCCACTACAGACCACCAACCTCCTCCCACGTTGCCTCTCGCAGCTCCTGTAGCAGTTCAACAACACTCAAGTGTGCTTGTCTCACATTGGCAGCACGAGTGTTTTCTGTGTGGCAGTTGGGAGTAGCTGCCTGTTTTATAGTGGCTGAGGAGGGTTGGACGTCACTCCAACCCCCAGGCAAAATCGTGAGCTCACACTGAGCTCTTGATCTGGCCAAGATCAAAGGCTAACTGTGGGCGCATGACAACCACAACCTTAGTGGGGCCATTTTCTTTAACTGCCCCATTTTTCTTTTTCTTTTCTTTTTCTCAGTTATCTCGGAATTCCACGAGATAGTTGAGATCATGGCATTTCCAAAACTATTTTTCTTTTATTTTTCTGATTAGGGGTTTGAGAGATACAACCTCTTTCAGTTTAATGTATCGGGACCTGTTTTCCAAGGCAGATACGTTAGGAAAAAGGTTGTACTTCACCTTTTCCTCTATAACCCTTTCATTTCCAGGCTCACTCTAAAAACAAGAGTCTGACAGTAAGGTAGCATCTCGTGAGGACAAATGTCCTCATGAGAAAGCACTAAAATAAAACAAAATAATAAAAGAAACAACAAAATAAAAACTAATTCTAACTGTAATGCGCCTGACCCTTACCTCAACGAGGTGCATGTTGTTGTATGCAACAACCCTTCATTTTCTTTGCCCTCCCCTGAAAACAGGGAGGGCTGTTGTCATTGTGGGAAAGATAGGTCCTCCCCTCTCCCAACCATTCCCATTTCTCTTTTTTTCTCCCTCCCCTATCCTCCAACTTCCTCCTCTCCACAAACGTCAATACCAGCCTTAGGATCGAAGATCCCGAGGTCGAGAATATTTGACCTCGAAAGGCAATGGGAACCTACTGTATTCCCACTCAGCCAAAACACCTGCCCTCCCAACCACGAGGCACGATCACCTCGTTTTCCGTTATTCCTCTCCTTTTTTTTTCTTTTTTTTTTTTTCTTTTTTTTTTGTTCTTTTTTTTGTTCTTTTTTTTTTTACAGTTTCCATCTCGTTGCCACTCGCTGCTGCCCTCTCCTCGTTTTGCCTGCTCCTAGTATGCCAACAGCCACGAAACGTGAGGGAGGGGACTTAGAGAAAAAAGAAAAAAATAAAAAAATAAAAAAATAAAAATAACCAAAACTTATATGAAAACAACGAGCTACCTTGCCTATCTCCCTGTAATATGATTGCGGTATGCATGTGTTGTCCCTATGGTTTTTGCTTTCTCTTCAGGACCTAATCAGATTGAATGGAAAAAATGTGTGAGAGTGAAGCTTAAGTTTCATCTTTGTTTTGACTGAAACTAGACTAAGGATGAACTGGGGGAAGGTGGGAGGAAGGCAGTTTTGCATGCGTTTGGAAGGGTCAACCAAAGCCTGAGCATTGTTTCTACTGTGAATGGCTCGGGGCTATGTTTATTTGGCTGTTTTCTGAAGGACCAGGCATTGTTTCTACTATGAATGACCTGGTTGTTATGTTTATTTAGTTGTTTTCTGAAGGACCAGGCATTGTTTCTACTGTGAATGGCCTGGCTACCCTAGTTAACTCTGAGGGTTTGCCTGATTGAAGGAGTTTAAATTCTTGTTTATTCTGAGGGAGGATTTTTTGTCTAAGGCTAAGCATTGTTTCCAAGAAAAGTACTTTATGTATATTTGCATGTGAACTGGCAGCTGGGCATTATTTCTACTATGAATGACCTGGTTGTTATGTTTATTTAGTTGTTTTCTGAAGGACCAGGCATTGTTTCTACTGTGAATGGTCTGGCTACCCTAGTTAACTCTGAGGGTTTGCCTGATTGAAGGAGTTTAAATTCTTGTTTATTCTGAGGGAGGATTTTTTGTCTAAGGCTAAGCATTGTTTCCAAGAAAAGTACTTTATGTATATTTGCATGTGAACTGGCAGCTGGGCATT
>BFEA01000102.1:2805338-2830493 GCA_003427395.1 Chara braunii
ACACACACACACACACACACACACACACACACACACACACACACACACACACACACACACACACACACATACACACACACACAAATACACACACGCACGCATACACACACACAAGGGTATGAGTATATATCTCCATGTTCTAGAGTAGATTCGTCAGATTTTGCTCAGCCTATCGATGAAAGTACCATAGGGTCAACCGCCATGTAGGAGACCTTGCCCGTTCGTTTTGACGAATAGGCAATTCGAGAAGCTCGTAGAAACGAGAAAAAAAAGAATATGAAAATGTGAAAAAGAATAAAATAGAAAATCTAAAACGAAATTTAAAACGAGATATTAAAAAAAATGCAGAAAACGAAAACAAGACATACTTGTAACATAAAAAACAGGCGCCCACCTATCTTCTGGAAGTTCCGACTTCCAATTGCGCTACTTGGCGTCCTCCGTTGGCCTCAAGCCAACGGTTACGCTACACGCACCCCTCACGCCTTGCAAACCTGAGTTCAAGTCCTGAAGAACTTGAAAATTTTCGACCATTTCTCGATTTACGCGTGTCATCATCCTTGCACAGGGGTCAAACCCATCTCAACGCAGCGTGCCTAATCTCGGTCTTATGACCTTAAGGATCGTGAGACTGATATCACTCGCTCCACGATTGAGCCCTAGGTTACTCCTTCGTCGAAAGGAGTTAGCCCGGTGGCAATTTGGTCTCAATCCTCGGATCTGTATGGTGACATTCCAATATTGTATCCTACTAGGCTAGCTTCTGCTCTTGGTATAGTAAGAGCAACACTTCCATATGAAGGGTTTTTCCCCAGTAGGTTGTCCACCTATGCTTGGGCAGACTTTGTCTGGCCGCCCACCTATGGCTAGACAGATTTTTCCTGTCCGCCTTCTTTTCTGTGGTCGGCTACCTATCAACAGCCTGAGCGGCCACCCAACCGGGCATGCTGAGGCGCCGTTTCTCCCGACCCTTGACGCAAAAATCGGACTCCGCAAGTCCTAAAATAAACAATTAGGCATCCCATTGCTTCTACGTCGTGGCCCTATATCTTACAAGACCGATCTTTTCAACATACCTAGGTCCTCAATCGCACAGCTGTACAACCGCACGCCATTATTTTAGGTTGGATATATCTTTGGCTTTAACATTCCCACGACCGTGCCAGTATGCCTCCGCGACCCTGCTAGAAACCGCATATGAGTGGACACACTGCCGATTATTGTCGTTATTCTCGGACGTCGGAAGCATCCGGGCTAAGGTTCAAGAAAGTTATAGTCTCTCGGTCATATGTCTGGTCTGAATTAACTTTGGCAAATACCTCAACCTCATCAAGTCCGATCATTCAAACGAAAACATATTATTAGTCGGACAATTGTTCGAAATTGAAAATCCCGGGTAGATACCCTTGTTCGGGTTCTTGCCCTGATGGCGTATGGAAAACACATATCATAAACAACCTTGTACACAATCATACATACAACCAACATTGGCCACATTCGGCCTATCGGGCACATGCCCCTAAGCCAGACAACGGAGAGATAATCATATAAATTACATCAGGGTCAACGGTAAAACCGCATAGCTGATCAATGAATTAGGAAAAAGATAGATAGGTCTACATTTTTGTGATGTTGAAACTCGAAGCAATCAACATCCTAAATGTATATGGTCCGAATGACCTGAGAGAATGACAAGTTTCTTTTTAATCCTTGAATACGAAGCTGCTACGGGGCAATACCCATATCCTGACCAACGATTTCAATGATGTCCTCAACTGCTGACTAGAGAGATGAATAATCCCTCAATCTTGATGACACTTTTCAAGGGAGATTCCTTGCGGATTCACTTGCTTTTGAAATAATCAAACAGAAAATAATATTGAAATCTCGCATAAATCTTATTCTAATATCATAAGAGTTTCAGAGAGCATTACAAATAATTGGTATACTCTCTTATAGTCATTATGTGGGTATTGATTATGCACTGCATATAGTCATCTTCTCCTTTCGAAAGAAATCAGACAAGGGACAAAAATTCAACAAACTCAATACATCTCTATTGGTCATCGAACGCCTTAGATTCTACATGAAAGAAGTTTGGTCCTTTTAGCAAAAATAGAGGGACAAAATTTATGGTGACATATTGTGGTTCAAAGTCCCGTATTTTTGGGCTGCAAGTGCAATGGATACTGAAAACTCCTCGCAGTGCAACACGCTGAGGAGTTAGATTTGCAACATCAATTACAACAATTGTAATAAGAAGAGACGATTAATAGAGACTATATTTCACCAAATATATAATGAAAAGACTCTTATATATGATATAACGAAAATAATAGCATTCATTTAGTGAGAATATACTTCAGAATTTATTTAGTTTTTTTTTTCAAGTTAAATACACATGTATGTTCGATGTTTCGTTAGCAAAATATACTTCAAAGTTTTCGTGAAATGTTTAGTTATATTTTGAATGTGTATCTCCTACGCATTTGGTGTTTCGTTAGCGAAACACAATTCAGGTTTTTCATGAAATACGTAGCCATATTTTGAACTTATATTCCCTATGAATTTCGTTAATAAAATATATGTTCGGTGTTTCCTTAGTAAAACATACTTCACGATTTTCGTGAAATGCTTAGATATATTTTAAATTTATACCCCCTATAAATTTTGTGTTTGTTGTCGAAACGCACTTAAAGTTTTTTTTTAAATATTTAGTTATATTTAGAAGTTATATCCCTTGTGGATTCGTTATTTCGTTAGCGAAACACGCTTCGGAATTTTCATGAAATACGGAGTGGTATTTCGAACTTACACTTCCTGTTCGGTGTTTCAATTGCGAAACACACTTAAGGATTTTGATGAAATACTTCGTCATATTTCGAGCTTATATCTCATATGGATTTGGTGTATCATCAGCTAAACATACTCCGGATTTTTCATTAAATAATTTATCATATTTCGAAGTTACACGTCATATGGATTTGGTGTTTCGTCAGCAAAACACTTTTTGAGATTTTGTGAAATACTTAATTATTTTTGTCCCCAGTGGATTTGGTGTTTCTTTTGCGAAACGAACTTCGGGATTTTCGTAAAATATTTTATTATCTTTTGAACTCATATCCATTATAGATTTGATGGTTCATACGTGAAACACACTGGGGGATTTTCACAAAATTTTTAGTCATATTTCAAACTTATATCCCTAATAAAATCCATGTTTCGTCTGCGATACTCTTTGGGATTTTCGTGAAATACTGTCATATTTCAAACTCATATCTCATGTGGATTCCGTGTTTCATTCGCGAAACACACTTTTGTATTTCCATGAAATACTTAGTCATATTCAAAGGTATATACCTTACAGATCTGGTGTTTTATCAACGAAACACATTTCAGGATATTCATTAAATGCTTATACTTATTTCAAACTTATATCCTTTATGGATTCTGTGTTTCATTAACGGAAAACCTTTCGGGATATTAATTACATGCTCAGTTATATTTCAAATTTATATCTCTTATGGATTTGGTGTTTTATTAGCGAAACACACGTCGAAATTCTTATGAAATACAGGTATATTCAAAATTATATACCTACATATTCGGTGTTTCGTTAGCGATGCTGAGCGCACCGACTCCCACCCTTTTTTTTTGCAAAAGGCGAGAGCTCTCCAGACCATGTCACGCAGGAGTAGACAAAACAAGAGACAACTTGGGAACAATGCAAAATAACCCTGCGAACCGTCGAGACGGGCGCAGTTGCGTCGCCCCTTCGCTGCTCTAGCCAGATGCGCCAATTGTACTTCCCGTGGTTCCCAACAATAGGACAGGTTTCCATGGGGCACAACTTGCCTTTCCTAAGGGGCTGTCACCACCCTTAGAGGCGGATCCCTACCGAGCCACTAGCCGACAAACTGTTGAAATACAGACCCGGGTGCGATCCCTTATGGGATCGAAATTGTTTTTTTGACCGTTTTTCTCAATTTATGCGTGTTATCTTTATGCAAGGGTCATACTAATCTTCTTCGTCACGCTGTCATACCAAATACCCTTACAAGGGTATTTGGTGTACTCTTTGCAGATCACACCCGACGTCGTCTCGTCCGTAGTTGACGATGTGGGCACGGGGAGAAGTTGAGCCCCGTCCGGATGAGTGGTGCATGTGGTGTGACGACGGTGAAGCGCGGCCTTCCGAAGCCCCAAGTGTGCGCGGCATCGTAGGCCAGCGGGACGCGCAACCCCCTCGTCCCTTTTATTTTTTTTATTTATTTTTTTATTTTTATTCTTATTTTTATTATATTTACTATTTTCTCGTGACTTTGATTCGATGATCGGTTCCGAGACCCTCAGTGAGACCGACGGGTTTGGCTCCGTTGGTACACTAATGAGCTGTTGAGATACAGAGTGTTCGGGATGCTGAAGGTGGGGAGCGTCTGAAACCCCATGAGAAGTCGTCATGGCGACCGAGGACCTTGTGGGTGGACCCGGTGGGTGTTTGGCCCACGAGGCAGAGGCAAACCTGAGTGGCGTGGACCCTCAGTGGGTTTTCTGCCCGACAACCACGATCTGTTGTGAGAGGTTTGAGTGGGGCATGCTACTGGCACCCGATAGATGGTGGACTGTGCTTGGCCCAACAGACCAGGGGCACTCTAGCGGAGTCTCACGGTGATACTGCGTGCAAATCGTTCGTTGGACGTGGGTTATACGGACGAAAAACTGAACGAACCGTCTAGTAACTAATCCCTTCACAATTTCCTTGCCGAGACCAAAACGATCAGGTGAACTTGGACGTGGATCAACGCCAAGTCCATATGGAGATGAAGACGAAGATGGCGAAGGCAGGTTCGAATATGGCGGAGCGGAGAGTGAGATTCTCGCCCGATTCTTAATGGAATCACGCGAGCCAAAGGTCGGAGTTGAGGTTTTAAGATGGGGCGATTTCGATGAAGGTGTTAGTTTGGTTGTTAGACTAGTAAAATGAGAGTTACTGGTGGAAAGAGATGCTCTAAGCTATGGTGGAGGTAAAGATGTTGGGAGTAGAACAACGGGATACCACTTGATTTTTGATGGAATCGAGTGAAATAAAGGGTTAGGCGGAGGTTTAAGGGCAAGGCGAGCATGCTAGTGACGGCGGATTAGGGACACAAGCTGTTATCGGGTAGCTCAAAACTCAGGAATGAAAATTTTGAAATGAGAATTTTTGGCAGTCTGAAAATCCTGAATGGTCCTGAAGTGGTGAAAGGTCCGAAGACCCTGAAAACCACCTATTTAGGTAGGCTGCATCCTGAACTGGTGAAGGGTGTCCTGAAGTGGTCAAGTGAGAGTTTTTGGTAGTCTGAAAATCTTGAATGGTCCTGAAGTGGTGAAAGGTCCGAAGACCATGAAAACCACCCTTCACCACTTGAGAATATAGCCTGCCTAAACAGGTGGTTTTCAGGGTCTTCAGAGCTTTCACCACTTCAGGACCATTCAGGATTTTCAGACCTGCATGGTCCTGAAGTGGTGAAAGGTTTGAAGACCCTGAAAACCACGTCTTTAGGCAGGCTGCATCCTGAAGTGGTGATGAAAAATACGACTGTTGTTAACCGTCTCTCATTGGGGAGTGATGAACTGTAATAGAATATCGTAGGAAAAAAGTGTCAGAGAGAGTTAAGAGAATGTGGTAGTGAATCTTCCCCTATTTTTAGCAGTAGATTCATTTTTTAATGATTATTTTTCATTTTCCTCGGAGAAGGGTCGTGAGGCAGTGCTCATACTCGTCTTCGTTCCTCAATCGTGTACATCCGTTGTGCGTCACGATCGCCGTACACGTCTTGACTGTTGTCTTCGTCTTTGTATGTGTGACGACCCCGACCCTCTTCCGGGTGGTCCTCGTGACGTTGTCGGGGCAAATACTCTGACAAGGGTATTTGCAGGGGATTTAAAATGTAAGACACTGTCCGACATTTGCGCTAAATTGAAGGACTTGATTAAACTTATATTTGCCAGAAGTTCATTTAGACTAACCTATGACCGAAAGATTGAAAGTTTTTAAACTTTAGTCTGGACACTTGTGGCGTCCGAGAGTGACGGCAGTAAGCGGCCGCGCTTCGTTTTTGTCGAGGTCGTAGCAGCGTACGGGTGTTGAAGTACTAAAATTAGACCTATCCTACTGAAAATAATGTGCATCCGCACGATTCAGGGCCTAAGTAGGCCAAAAAGAGGAGCTAGCCGGGTATGGGGCCGCGACGTGGGAGGGATATAAAGTTCTTTTATTTTTCTGGGCCCACGGGGGTTGATTTCGAGCCAGGGGGAGGCGGCAGGCCAATGCGTAGACCTACCCGTTAAATGACCCCTAAGTCGTGGATGGTCAACCAACCACCGAGGAAATGCTGGGCAAAGCAGGCTGAGCTTGCTGAGTGTAGGATGGTCCTCATGGGGGCTGCACCTCTAGATATAGGAGAGGTGCATGCCTAACTCCTGTAATAGGAGCTAGCCCAGTGAGTTACGTTACCAGACTCTCGCCCAACAGGTACCGGGATTGAATCCAGCACGCCCGCGCCTCTGTGCTAGCTTCATTTTGGAGCAGCTGTGGGCGTGCACATGTTCAGGCGAGGCGGATCTTGACCGCGTGATCGACGAAAAATCGCGGTTGAGATCCGCGCGGATGAGCATGACTACTGCGCAAGTATGGCACACATGAATCGAGAGATGCTCTAAAAATTTCGAGTCCCTCAGGACTCGAACTCGGGTCTGTATTTTAACAGTTCGTGGGTGTACCACCACGAAGCGTGACCTTTGTCTTTGGACCAACGGAAAAGAAGAAAAATTAAAAATTAAAAATTAAAACTAACTATATTTGAAGCGCCACATGGCGCTCTAAGAAGTGACTCGGGAGTTCTCAGTCCCACAGTATTTTGATAGTGCCCGTGAAAACAGACGACTGTTTTTCTGCTGCAAGGTGAGTTCTTTTTTTTCCTGATTTTTTTTTTTTTTTTTTTTTGGAAAGTATTAACTTTATTAGAACAGCGAATGATCGAGGTCGGGGACCTCACAATTCTACCAGGAGTTATCCTGGCAGCCTCAACCAATTTAGCTTATGAATCTCGTCCAAAACCGGCTGCTAAAGATAAATCCTGAGCTACCTAGAAAACCGGGTCCTGGGTCCTTTCAAAAGACCAATAGTACTTTCCAAAAAAGTCGTACTTGAAGCACAATAAAAAAAAAAGGGGTAATAATCCCTCTACCTCTGAGCCTTATATATCTTCAATCTTGATGACTCAAAGCCTAATTTTAAGTTTAAAAATTTGAAATACCCCAAATTGCATGAGGAGGCAGAGTTAAATCACCTTATTACCTAATTACATTGCTCGAGATCTATCGCGATCTCTACACTTCCAACTTAATCACTCAACCATGGAGCCAGCCAAAGTTTATTCTATGGGAGAATCTTATAAAATGCACCTTTGAGTGTTTATGTCTTATTAAACCAGTATCTTTCTCGTTCTGCCTTCCGCCTTGCCTGTTTCCATTCGGCAAAGATAGTCAATCTGAGCAGCGACTTCACTGTTGTCATTTGTTGATGAATAACAACCTTTTCATCTCTGAACACATGTGCATTCCGAGCCTTCCATAACACTTCCATCAGTATTCCTCTGCAGGTCAGGGCCACATAGCCCAAACCTTCTTGTAGCGTTGCCCTTTTAGGAGGGATTCCGAAAAGTATCCAGTTGTCCGACCATTCCCAATTAGGACCCATTTGTGCATCCCAGAAAATTTTCCCCCACATCTATAGTTCGTCAGCCAGAGGGCAGTAAAGCCATAGACGTTCAGTGGACTCCCAACCCCAGTTGCAACGCCGACAAGTGATGCTCAGATCCATGCCTCTAGTGTGCAGCCTAGTCACTTGCATAGATTGAGTCCACATTAGACTCGCTTGTTTCTGAGACGGGATTTTCCTAAGAGTTTTCCATAAATGCAGAAAATCCGGGGCCTTTTTTATTGTCCCCCGGATCTTTTGAAACCTTCTTATCGCCACGTCTATAGGCTGTTCTTTTTTCAATCGGCATGCTGCTACCCCCGTCCTAGGCACGTATGCAAATAGAGGGGTTTCCTTTCCCACACCGGATTTCCATCCGTAGAGGATTGGATCGACCTTATAGGACTCAACCTCTCCTCCTAGTAGCGTTCTAACATTTTTGCTATCATTGTTAACCCAAACTTTTACTTTTGTTAACTGCTTTGTCGATTCTATAGTTTTTTCCTTCACGAAAGAAACTTCCCTCCCTTTCCTCTCTTCCCTACCCACCCCCCAACGTTCAACCTCATCCCTTGATGGAGGTCCTGACCCAGAACCCTTAGTACCTCCTCCAATCTTGTTGCTGATGGGTCTATCAACCAAGTATCCTGACCATGTTATGAATCTTGTTTCAAAACACCCTCCCATTGGTGGGGGATTGCTTTCAAAATTGTAGTCAAGTTCTCCTTTTACAGCCCGAAGACGGGGAAGTCTCTTTTTAATATCTTCATAGGTTCTCCAGGATTGGTTGTCCTCGTCCCATAGGTGCTTCACTTATAGGATTCTTTTTTCTATCAATGACTTGGCAAAGCTACCTCCCTTTTCAACTGTGTGAAAGGGGGAGCCTGCTTCTGACTTAATCAAGACATTATCAAACAGAGTTTGATTAGCTACCTCCAATTTAGAGGACGACTGTTTCCATGGCATGGGTCAGATCTTGGGCACGGTCCATGCCTTCAGAATCGAGGTCCATACTCTAGATTTTACTTTTCTCCTCCCCACGTTTGTTTGCGCTAGGCATGTCCAAACCTGTTTCCCATCATTGAGTGCCCAATCCCTCTTGAAAATGTATTCTGCCATCGTTATCCAACTTTTTTGTTCTTTATTTTCCATCAGCGCCTTAATCACCCATTTCCCTAACAAAGCAATGTTTTGGTCTCTAGGGTCCAGGATTCCCAGACCCCCTTGTGTGTTGGGGAAGGTTATTTTGTCCCATGCCACCCTCACTATAAATTCTTGATCCTCTGTGGCTGCAGGTTTCCATATATATCTTGAAGCCACCCTTTTTATTGTTGAGTATGCCCCATCGCCTAGCCAATGTGTAGTCAAGGGAAACCACAACAGTGAAAGAGCCGCCGCTGATAAAACCATTGCCCTGCCAAAAAGTGACAGGTTGTGATTTCTAATCCACCCCTTGATTCTGGCACAGACCTTTTTCTGGAGAATCTTGTCTTGTCCTGCGGAGCAATTAGAAAGTGACACTTGTACGCCCAAGAACCGTCCGGACGAACCTTTAGACACCTGTTTCAAGCCCCATTGGACACAAATCTCATAGGGGGCAGGAAGGAAATATGTGGATTTGTCCCAGTTAATAGATGCCTCAGACAACTTACAATAATCGTCTAGGACTATCCTGAACTCTGTAAAGGTTGAAACTGAATTTTCGCAGACAATTGTCAAATCATCAGCAATCACTCCCCCCTTCCAATGAATGGAAGGGGGGATTTTTAAACCAACAATCTTCGGATTGTGGCGGATATTATCTAATAAAATTTCTAATTGGAGCACAAATAATAAGGGGGCTAAGGGATAACCCTGACGCAGAGAACGGGTCATCTGAAAATCCTTCGACAGACGTTCATTTATAATTACTACAGACCTCGCCTGAGAGTACATTGCTTTGATGTTGTTGCGAAAGTGAGGGCCAAAGCCCATTTTTGATAAGGTGGTTAGGACAAAAGTCCAACCCACCTTATCATAGACTTTTTCCATATCAAGAAGGAGGACTTTCACTCCCCTCCTTTCCTTAGATATTATTTCAAGGGCTTGAAGGCTAGACATTATAATTTCAAATCTCGACCTGCCCTTTACAAAAACTCTATGTTCATGTCAAACCAAAAAGGGGAGTACATCTGCTAGCCTACTAGCATAGGCCTTGACCAGTATTTTATACGTTACATTTAAAACCGATATTGGTCTGTAGTTCTTGACCTCGGCCTTATCTCCCTTTTTGTATAATAGTGAAATGATCCCTTTCAAAAGGTCCCCTGGTAGTTTGCCTGTTGTCCTGACATTGTTGAAAACGTCACATAGAAAAGGCTCAAAGGTTGGCCAACACGCCAAATATAGTTCTACAGGTAATCCATCAAGGCCTCGGCATTTGCCCTCGCCATTTGCTTCACCGCCCTACCCAGTTCTACAACTGTGAATGGTTCGTCTAGTGCCAAAACCTCAGAGTGTGGGACCCGGGTAGTGGTCCTGTCCCTGAAGTTGTTGGTGACTGATAGATCCGTGTCCAGGGTGTCAAATGAACGTCTAGTGGAGACTATATCCTTAAAATAATCAAAGGCATTTGCACAAATGAAACTATATATGAAGCTGAGACTTGGTCTATTGTGAACGGATGACGAAGCTCTCTTATCAATGGTTTCGCTTGCCACAATATTAGTGATCTGAAGGACAATTTCGTCATTCGATCGTACCCTATAATTCTGCAGATCTTCAACCACTACAGCCATTCAGCCTGCTTTTTGACTTCCAGTTTTTCCAACTCCATCAGTGTCGATTTTCGCTTTTCTGTCCAATAGAAATTTGAAAATGGGTCTGCACCCATTTGGCTTTCTGCCTAAACCACTTCCTTTTTGAGCTTTTCTCCCATTTGCTGCTTTCGTTATAAAAAACATAAGAGCTACTCTAATTATATTAATTCCTACTTCCGTCCATTCCAGCAGGTCCTCAAATAAGTCTTTCATAGTATTCCACAATGTCATTTGATCAGTAACCCATTGCTTGATTCCCTCATATTTGAGCATATTTACATTCAACCTAAATGGGGGTCTCTCTCTTTAAATGACTTTTGTAGAGACTACGTCCATCAGTACTGGGTGATGGACCGACAGTGATTCTGAGCCTGGCAGTACGTCACACCAAAACCAAGTATTCCAAGGTGAACCTCGTGCCAAGATGAAATTTAATCTGCTTCTTGGGGCTGGTGTGTTGCCTGCTGGCTTTGCCCCGTACCAGGAGAAATCATTTAGATCCGCGTTTAAAGTGTGGAACACATCTGTTAATGAGTAAGCATCTAACAAGGATGTTAGGATACCTGCATCCTGTCTGGGGGGAAAAACTGACAATAAATCTAATCCTGGAACTAATATTGTGTTGAGGTCCCCTAGTATCACCAGGTTTTTTGTGTCGGGTAGGAAGGCGGGGAGGTTGGTTAGGAAGTTTGTTCGGTCTATTAATTCCGTCGGGGCATACACTGAGACAATGCCCCACTCCTCCTCACCTAAAAGTAGTTTGATCCATGCGATTCTCCCATCAGAATCTGCGTAGGAATCAAGTATTTCCGCCTCTAAATCTTTGTTGATTAATATTGTCACCCCTCCTTTGGTCCCATCTGCAGGCGACAAAATTTGGGGGCCATCCCAATAAGAGTTCAAGGTCTGTAATTTTTCGGTATTTAACTTAGATTCCTGGATGCCAAGGATATGAACGTTATCTGAGTGCATCCAGGATCTGAGTCTTGATCTTTTAAATACGTGTGAGGTATCGCCTAAAGGCGGTAGCACCATCAACAGCGGTCGTGCCGGTAGCTTGGATCCAACTCTGATCCTTGAGGTGTATCTGAGGCCTTCTTGTTTCTTTTGCCTCTTTACCCGAATGGCTGACCATCATAAGATTATGGGTTAGGCAAACCCCTGAGAGTTTTTCTATCTCATTGGTATGACGCATCCAATAAAGGATAACCGCTCCTGTTCTTTCCGCGGGCATATGCAGTTTATCTATCGAATCCGTATTTCCCGACAGAAAACCCTAGAGGGGGATCCAATGGATCCTGAGATCGCACTATTTATCAAAAGAATCGCATATGGTGCGAATACCCATCCGGGCCATATGGAAGACTACCGGGGGGAGTTGTTGTTTCTGAGACAAGTACCGATTGATTTTAAAGGAAGGCAACACAACCACTGAACCCGTATGGTTTAGCACTTGCCTCTTGGCTAACTCCACTGCCTCCTCATCTGAGGGGGGGGCAGTTACTGGGATTGACATAATTTTCAGTCCATCATTATTCATTATTCTGGTTAAGAGCACTAGTCTTACTGCTGACTCTTAGATGATCAAAGCGACCACAAAATGTTTAATATGACATTTTGCCTTGTCTGCTTTGGTAATTGTCTTCATCGGGTCGGACAGAAATAGTTCCCTTCAGGCATGGCTATACGGCCTCGGCCTCTTGCGCCCATCCTTATCCTTCTCAAGTTGTTGGTCACGTGGAGGGCTTCTTGATTCCTCTCCCGAGGCTATTCCGGTTAACGCATCATTCGGTTTTGCTTTTTTGTTGGAAACAATTCACAGGCCTGGGCCAAACCGAGTTCACCGAGTAACTGTCGGTTACCTACTTTCTGAAAAGGAAAAATATCTGCTAATTCCCATGTACTAGCCACAACTTCTTTTTCCTTGTCAGACCTGGGTCTGTCAGACTGGTTTACGTCCACCGAAATATACGAGTTATTATTGTAGACCGTAAAATTTTCCAGGAGTTGGAATTTCGATTCTCTGGGGGAGAGTGGATCTATCTCTTGGCCTTCGACCTCTACCCGCTTTTGGGGTTCCTCATCCTCTGTTGATCCTTCTTTCTCTGATTCCTCGATCCCGTTTATTTCCCTTTTTTCAACATCCTCCTTCCGTCCAATTTTCTCATATACAGGCTCGTTTCCATCTTCCTCACGTCCTCCCTTCCTTCTGTCCTTTGGTCTTACCTCTCTTTCCTCGTCCTCTTCCCACTAGTCATTCCCATTGTCGTCCTTTCCTTTCCTCTCTTCGTCTCCCCTCCTCTCTTTTTCCTCTTCTTCTTGATCCCCCTCCCCGTCTCCTTCATAATTTTCGCCATCGTCTTTATCCTCCTCCTCCTCTTCTTCTTCTTCTTCCTCCTCCTCCTCCTCCTTATCCTCCTCTTTCTCCTCCTCCTCTTTTTCTGAATCCTCCTTTTCCTCGAATTTTTCGTTTTCTTTTTCCTCAAACTCCCTTTTCTTTCCTCATTGTTGTTCTCCATGTCACTGATCATCTCCACGTCTATAACCCCCTTATCCGCTTTCTGTTGGGCATGATCCTCCAGCAGGGCCTTCCCTCTTTCATAAAACCCTGCTTTTGCTCCCTGCTCCCTCCCCTTGTCTAAGCCTTCAGAGGTTTGCCCTCTGTTTTCGTCCTTGCAGGTACGATGACCATCCCTATATTCTGAGGGGTTCGGGTCTTTCCTTTTCCAAACCACCATTGCCCTTCCTCCTCCTCCCTGATCGAGGGAGGTAGGTGGGGCTGGCGGCTTAGCCTTTTCAGTTTCTTTGTCCTGAACCCTTCCATTCTCTTTCTCTTGTTGCTCCTTTTCCTCTTGAGCGTGCCTGTCCTTATCCTCCTTCTCCAGGTCCCTGCTCTTGTCGGCTTTCTCGGTTCGCTTGTTCTTGTTCTTGTTCCGGGACAGGTCCCTGTTAGGCCCATTAGCCGCCGAAGAGCCTGGTTGGCGTTGTCGCGCGCGGCGGTCTTGCACCCTGTTGGGGAGCGCTGAACCTCACGGTTGTGTCACGCAGGATGTTTTTTCAGAGTTGTTGAAAAAAATCAGTCACCACTCTGACTGTGCGCGCGTGCTATACCTCTCATGATGCCCCACGACAGGTCAGGACGTCGCGAGGTACAACTCACCTCTACCCGAGGGGCTGTCACCACTCTCTGGTAGACGTATCCTTGCTGAGTTACCGACCCACATCCGAAGGCTTTTACATGCCTTTGTAGAGGTAGGTCGGGCGAGGGCGTTTTCTCAATCGTCCTAGCATAGGTATACGCGCGGTTAAACGCCTAAGACTGACCCGTTTACATGTCGGGCGTTGGGGCGCTGATCTCCCGGACCAACTTACTGTTCAGGTCGACTCGATTGACGATCTGTCGCGCATACATTATTCTGACCTACTTATACTTGACCAATTATATAAGCTATTTAAGTTTTCCCAAATCAATACATACATGAAGAAATACAGTTCAAAGGTTGAGACTGAAAGGCAAGGAGATGCCTTTACATTTCACATGACAAAGGCAAACACTAGGATGAACAAAGCTAACTTTTGGAAAAGAAAACAGTCAATCGGCTCTTGGCCTTTCAAACAAGCATCACAAATAAAAGTAGGTTGATGGTCTGTCAAAAACATGCATCAGAAATAAAAGATAGGCTTAAGGCCTTTCAAATAAATGACTTAAATAAGACTCTCGGCCTTTGCCAATTATCCTAATTTGCTCATCTTCAAGAAGGAGTAAAGTCATAAAATCCAAATCAAATGTACAAAAGGTTAGGTGTCGATGAAGTGTCTGAGTCGAGGCTCGGGTAAGCATAAGTTTGCCAATGCGCGTTGAGTGAATGGCACATGGTTGGTCGTTTTACTGATCTGCAGACAAAACAAAAACATTTCACAATCCTAACAGAGTCAACCATTCATTCACTTCCGCACACATTACACCTACGCTTCTAAACCTTTCAACCAGACATTCATTTTTCGACTTGGTCATTCAAGGACATTTTTTGACCAAATACAGACCCTTTTAGACAATAACCCGAAAATAAGAAATGCCATTTAGTGAAAAAGTTGATGCAAAGTGTGGGTGTAGAAGGTGAGTGAGAGTTGAGTTGGCGAACCAACCTGTTACCATAAGGCAACATCATGTAGTCTGGTCACAAGATCTCAACACCTCCCTCACTATCGACATGACCCTACATGAAGTTCAACGATGTGAACTTTGATTCTAACGAAGGACTGTATTATAGTCCGATCAAATGTAAGTATGAAGTAAGAAGACCCCACACAGAAGCCTTCATCACATACTTACTAGTCTGTATGGATTCGATCGAGCAGTAGGATTATTCAGACATAAGTATCCTACTACTGTTTTAGTCCAACTGATTTAGACTTAGATAGACCATGGGATAACCTACACGGGGGTACCCTATCTTCAATCTGTCAACTTAACTATCTAAGATATGTACACACGTAGAGGCGAGTAATAGGATGTTCCTCACCCTGAAGCCTTATCCTATCAGCCGTCCTACATACATACATCAATCAACTATAAAGCCGCAGAGGGTGGGTAAAAACAAGGGTGTATGACTTTGCCTGTCTTTTTATTTCGTATTCTCTCTTTCTCATTTTTCTCATCCTTTCTCTTTATCTCCTTGTTCGTTTCTCTTTTCCGTTTCCTTCCTTCGTTTCTTCTATCTGCCTTTTCATTTCATCTTCCATGACCTTCTGCCTAGATAACCCTGCGTGCACTATGACTTACTCTAAGCAGCATGCACGAAGCCGACCATGGCTCTAGCTAGGCGTGGGGTTCACATGTATATATCTGATTTGTGTTGATAACCAGAACAAATGGTATAGGTAATGGAATAAACAACAAATAATAATAATAATAATAATAATAATAATAATAATAATAATAATAATAATAATACAAAGAAAGTGGTCGAGTGATGGACAAAAACCCGACTTGTAATATCACTTTGTGGGCCAGATAGTTGTGTACCAAGTAAGAAGCGATATGCACAACGTCAAATAAGAGTTATGCCATGAACTTTCATGCCCAGCCCCAACTCACCATTATCAGCAACATATACAATGTCACTCTCCTCTCTAGCGCCCAGCGTCCAGGCCACTATTCAGCATATACAGCCTATCTACATTCATGCAACGAGTCACATCGAAGTCGAAGACTGATGTATGTGACGTCACTATCTACGCAGACTGTTAGCATATACCAGGTACGTTTCTTTGTCTCCCCTCATCGCTCTTCTTCATTAAAACTGCACCTCCTTCCTCAAGAACATCCCTGCTCATCACCCCCTCGCGTCCTGCAATCCGGCTATGGCCACTAGCGCCCTGCTACCCTGTTGTGCCCCACATCACTCAATACTTACGAGCGCACCTCAGGCCAGCTTGCGCACATACAGACACTCGTGCAGTATTGCAGTAGCACGTTCGTGTTGCCCGCCTAAGCCAGAACGCCTCGGACTGGTTGACTCCCTCCCTATATGGGAGGTGATGGTGCTGCTAGTCCGTTTGGGCTTGGCAGTGGAACTTGTCAGTAGCTTCCAGTTGGACCCCAGTGTTTGCACCCAGGCCCATGTCTGCAATTGAGGGCCCGGACCCTTTGCAATTGGGCACACCCAAGATTACTCAGGCTTTGAACGTTTCTTGTGTTTGCATTTGGCCCGCGGGGCGAATGTGGCGACAATGTCATATTCTCATCGATGTATCGACGTCACACTGTGTGTGCCCAGGCCACGACAACCCACGTCCTGGGCTCAACTGCCTGACACAGCTGCTACTTCTAGAGGAGCCTAGGGTGAGGCCCAAGATGCAGTCCGTAGGCAAATGGTCAAATGGGCAGTCCTACACAGTCCGGTCTGTGGTACCCTGTCCCGGTCGCATTTTGTCAAGTCAGCAAGTACCCTGTGGGACTGTGTGCACCGTCGGGCCCAGCCTACAATATTTGTCTATTCTTCCAGAGCCGCATTCACGCAACAGGCTCACGTCGACTCTGAAGGCCAATGTACGTGAAGTCAACACCATAGCCGTCCATCTCACATACACCAGATACTTATCTCTCTCATCTTTTCTTTTTATCTCTCTTTCTCTGTTTCTCTCTCTACGTGCATGTGTCTCTCTCTGTGTGCGTCACAGTGTATCCGTGTCACCAAGTATGTGTCGCTGTGTATTTGTATCACTGTGTATCTGAGTGTCACCGCGTAAATCTCAGTCTGTTGTCACTGTGTATGTCACAATGTCCATGTGCATTTCACTCTGTATGTGTGTATTTCGCTGTGCATGTGTGCATTTCGCTCTGCATGTGTGTATTTCACTTTGCGTGCGTGTGTGTCACAGTATCTGTGTGTGGATCACAGTCTGTGAGTGGGTCATAGTATCTATGTATGTGTCATTGTATCTCTGTCACTGTATGTTGTATATCTCCGAGTGTTTCACTGTGTGTGTGTTTGTATCACCATGTTTGTGTTACTGTGACTGTCGTGTGTTTTACTGTGCGCGTCATTGTGCACTGTGTCACCGTGTGTGTCACACTGTCTGTATGTGTGTGACTGTGTGTGTCACACTGTCTGTATGTGTGTGACTGTGTGTGTCAAACTGTCTGTATGACACGGTGCATGTCGCATACCGTCACGGTGTCGAAGCAAATACCCTGACAAGGGTATTTGCCAGGGTTTTTCAACGTCGGACGCTGTCCGAATTTCTCGTTGGATTGAAGGGCTTGATGAGATTCACGTTGCCAAAACGTTTATTCAGACATAACCGTTAACTGAGGGACTAAAAGATTTAAGAACCCTGGTTTGGACGCCTGCGGCGTCCGAGAGTAATGGCTATACCCGACAGTGTTTCGCCTTTCGTCGGGGCTGTACGGGTGTGCGGGTGTTGAGGTACTAAGGTTAGACCTATTCTACCTAAAATAGTGTCGCGCGGCTGTTAAGCCACGTGATTCAGGGTCTACGATAGGCTAAAAAGAACGGTCGCGCCTTGGCGCAAAAAGAATATGAAGTTTTTCTGGGTTGCGGGGGCTGACCTTGAGCCAAAGGAGGCCAGCAGGCCAATGTTGAGGCCTACCCGCTGGGTGACCTCGGAGTTGTGGTGGACAACCATCCATGGCAAGGCCACATGCGGGCAGGGCCTGCAAGGCCATGGGCAGGCAGGGCCTACCGGGCCACACGCGGGCAGGGCCTGCAAGGCCGCGGGCAGGCAGGGCCTGCAAAGCCACGGCAGGGGGGAATAGAGAGGGGGCGAAACTCTTCTTATAGAAGAGTTGCTCCTATCACTGTCGTGATAGGAGCTAGCCCAGTAGGTTCTCATACGTGACTCGTACCTCGTGGATACTGGGATCGAACCCGAAATGATGCATCCTACTGGGCATATCTCCTTTTGGAGTTGCCCATTCCGGACGTTGTCAGCGTGATCGATCCGGACCGTTCGATCGCAAGGATCGCGCAGTTCGGATCGGCCGCGCAAATGTTAGCATGGCCTCTGCGCAAGGATGACACGCATAAATCAAGGAGAGATTCAAGTTTTTTTCTCTTTCCTTTTTTTTTTTTTTTTTTTTTTTTTTTCTCGGACGTGGGCTGAGGCCCTACTAGAAGAAAAGATAGGAACGAGTTCTTGAATCGGTATGTGTTTTATGCAGAGATGCAGGAAAACAGTTCAAACTCAACTTTCTGCACCTCTCCATAACCTCCTCCAGATTCAGGCATTTGACTCGATCCTCTTTGCTAGTAGACCCACGCCCTTTGGGGTTGCTGTATGTGGCTGAGAAGCCACGAGTCGTGACTTGCAAGCCAACAGGGAAAAAAAAAAAAAAAAAAAAAAAACTAAACTGAAGTTGAACGTGGAGCGCCACTTGGCGCCATAGGAAGTGACTAAGGCACTTCAGCCCCAGTGCACTTGACAGTCGTCTGTAAAAACGGGCGACCGTTTCTCTGCAGTAAGGTAAGTAGTTTTTTATTTTTTCTTTTTTTCTTTTTAGATTTTCTTTAGGGGTTTTCTGTTGAATTTTCTTTACATTCTTTAGTTAGATTTCTTTTTAGATTTGTTTTATTCTTTTCTTTTCTTTCTAGATCTTTTCGTTTTGGTTTTTCGCTTTTAATTCGTGGGTTTCCGAAAGCGCCCGTTCGTTTTGACGAACGGGCTGACTTGCCATTGATTGGATGTGCAAGTCGATAAATCCGTGTTGGAACACGGAAAGATACACTGTGCAGAGAGAGAGAGAGAGAGAGAGAGAGAGAGAGAGAAAGAGAGAGAGAGAGAGAGGGACCAGCTACTTGCGCCCGTTGGGTTTTGAAACGGGCTGCAGTGTTTGCCTGCACGCCCGAACCTGGCGTCGAGAACGTCCGAGTACGGGCGCAGGGCTAAGGGGGGACAAAAGACCCTGTTGAGCTTGACTCTGGTCCGACTCTGTGAAATGACTTGGGGGGTTAATGTGCTCGTTCGTTTTTAAACGACGAGCTGCCCCTGCTGTAGAAAAACAAAAAGAAAGAAAAAAAAAAGAGGGGAGAAGTTGGAAAAAAAAAAGGGGGAAACGGCCGCGGATTTAGCCGCGGCCTCAGTCYAGATGCAAACTAGAAGCATCTGGACTATGGATAGGCAGCAGACTGTTGGTTTCAACAGTCTGCTTGAAAATGGCTGAGTACAGCCATTTCTGGGCTGCGTCTGGCCGCGGGTGAAGGCGAGATGCATTACCAGGGTACAGAACTTGGTTCCCCTAGGGGAACATCAAGTTCCCTGGCCCTTGATCGAGATTTTGATCCAGGGCCAGGCTCTGTTCCGGGATTTGGCTGGGGGCAAAGCAGCTGCCCTCAGCCTTCAGCCAGCTATAAAAGCTAGCCTGCCACCCAATAGCCTCACACTTGTGGCAATGCTGCTGGGGCATTCTACTTGAGTAGATGCTGGCTGGCTGGCTGCTGGTTTAATGAGGCGAAGTGTTGGAGGTCTGCAGAAGCACTTGGAAGAAGGAGGAGGCAGCCATAGCTAGAGGCTGGGAGCTTCTTGCCCCACCTCTTGTGCTGTGCTGCAGGCTGTGGGGGAGCCATAGCCGTAAGGCTGCTGCTGGATTGGGCCGTGCGCCAACGAATTTTCTTGAGTAAGAGGCCGCGTCGCTGTACCCTTGGGCGGAAGCGCTGCCGAACTTGTGCGGCGGTAACGCCGTTTTTCTTAGCGGTACTGTGGGAGCGCTGCCGAAATTGTGCGGCGGCAGCGCCGGTTTTCTTGGTGGTACTGCGGGAGCGCTGCAAAATTGTGTGGCGACAGCGCTGGTTTTTTGGTGGTACGGCGGAAGCACTGCCGAAATTGCGCGGTGGCAGCGCTGGTTTTCTTGGTGGTACGGCAGAAGCGCTGCTGAATTCTTGAGGCGGCAGCACCGATTTTCTTGGCGGTACGGCGAGGGCGCTGCCGGATTTTGTGGAGATAGTATTTTGCACAGGATTGCGAGAAGGGGGATTGGGTGTTGCCGCAGGAACGGTACCGCCAAGGTGGAAGTGCATCTTGAAGTAGTGAGAGCGGGGTGGATCGCCTGGTGATTGAATTGGAGTGGCGATCTCCTCGTTGAGAACGTTGTGGCATGCGGCACTTGCGGGAGTTGTCAAGGCCGTGGTAATTTTTTTTGCAGCACGTGCGGCGAGCGGGGTTTGAGTCCGGGACCACCAAGTATTGCGGCAGGCGTATGATGACCTGACTTAGCATTTGGTGGATTGAGGTGGCGTTATTTTTTAGGGAAAAGAGCCGCTGAGACTGTGTGGGATTTGAGAGTGGGACGCTCTCCTCAAACGGCGAGCTCTCTCTGGGTTGGTGAGCGACGCTTGGGTCAGTGGTAGTGCTTGGAGGAGGGTGTGGTTCGCCCTTGTGAGCGGCCGCAACGGGAGTTGTGCGGCCAAAATTCTCTTGAGAAAGTACTCGGCTTCTTGAGCGAGTTTTTATAAAGATCACTCAAGGTCAGTTTGCCTCAGACCCCTTCACATCTGTGTGAACCCACACTTTGCTTGACCCTGTTCTTTGAATGTTCACAGAAAAGGTAAAGAAAATGTGTGTTTGCGTGTATGAATGAGAGTCTGACGTGAGTTCGGGTTTGCTTTGTTTTCCTTCGAACTTGTTGTTTGGTTTGATGTGCAGGTAGGTAGAAGGATGCTTGCAAAGGAGATTGATTATGCCTGTAGGGGAGAAGAAAAAAATGATTGTCTTTTCTTTACTTCTCACCCGCCTGCATGCCAAAATTGATTTGATGTTCTGAGGAACTTTAATTATGTGTGCACTACAAAATGAATTAATTAGAATAAAGCAAATAAGGTCAAACGGACTTAGCTTTCTTCTCATGATCAACTTTTCCTATCCCGAACGACCTTATCTACCTATACCTGCCCAAATGATTCTCGTTATCTATCTTCTTCAGTTATCTTTTTCATATAAGTTACCCAAAACTTATTATTGATGAGAAAAGAAAACCTACTCGTGGCGAACACAACCTTTCTCTCTAGGAAGCATCCAAGGCAGGGGTTCGTATGCTTTCGGAGTCGGCCCTGTTATCGACTCGGAGTGGACCCGGTTCGTCAGGGGTGGTACTATGCCGACTCSGTGGTGACGGCCCAACCTCTGAGATCCGAGTCTTCGGGTTCGGGCGAGGGGAAGGAGTATCCACAAAACCACTTTCTCGAGGGATAGGTGCGTGTCGTAGACAGAAGAGGCTTCAGCCCACAAGAAGAAGTAGGTAATGAAGGAGATGATTCTCTTTGCGCAGTGATATTGACGACGATTCTGAATTGGATGACCAAATGACGTAGATGAGTGCTTCGTCATTCGTGGAACAGAAAGGGTAATTATTGCCCAGGAGGACAAAGCGACCAACAAAATAGCTACGCGACTCCGACTAAGTTATATATATCGGGGGGGTGTGGTCGAACCGAGAGTTCAAACTTTGGTCAGGAACCAGATCACTTGTTGATTTGCATGGAAGTGGTGGAATACAAGAGTTTTAAGTCATATAGGCCGGGAATAATAACTTTGGCAGGTTATCTCATCAAGTCAAAATCCAATCTTGTGTGAGTGAATATAAAGTGCATTGATTTTATTTATTTATCTTGGGATCAGAGAATTATAAAGGGACTAGGATTATATTGTGGGTTTCACATTTGGTTGAGACTGTCGTAGTCGACCGACGTTCGTTCGTACCTAGGAGATCAGCGTCCCAGGAGGCGGACAACGTTCGGGTCCACTCGGCGTTAGCCAAGCGTACCTATACTCCAGCGAGCGAGCAAACACCCTCGGCTGACCTACCTCTGCAATTGCATGTAAAAGCTTTTGCACGTGGGTCAGTAGCTCGGTAGGGATACGCCCCTGAGGGTGGTGACAGCCCCTAAGGGAAGGTAAGGCGTGCCCCGCTAGAACCTATCCTGTCGTAGGGGACCGTGGGATGTACAGCTGGCGCACCCGGCTAGAGCGACGACGGAACGACGCTACCGCGACCGTCTCTGCGGTTCTCGGGGTTGTTAAGCGTCGTTCCCAAGTTGTCCTTCGATTTTGGTTTGTTTTAACTCCGGTGTGACTTAGCCGGGAGGACCCTCGTTCACGCGAGGGCCGATGCGCTCGACAACGGTCATGGTGTAGACCAGAACAAGACCCGACCTCTTTCACATAGAACAGGATAGCACAGCGGAAGACTAAAATACCAATGATCAGATCAATTAATGTCACAATGCAGACCAAGCATACATCATCATCATCGCAGGGTGTGAAGGGGCTTGACGCTCACACAAGAGGAATGCGTTAGTCCCCAAGCATACATAGACGAGGAGGAGGGAGATTAGACGAAGAAAGAAGGGAAGATGAGAATGTAGTCAACGTCAAGTCTTCGATATAGGCCCAAATAATCCCTTATCCAATGTCTCAGTCCCAATATCGAGTATGAATCCAAATGTCGTCAAATCCTAAAGTCACTAATCTCTTTCCCTCTCTCGTAGTTTGTAGATGTTGAGAGGTCAGGCAGCGAGAGAATGAGGGAGAGATGGTGGACTTCGAGGAGGAAGAAGAAGAACTCTCTCTCTCTTTCTTGTGCCAAGTACTAACCTTTGAAGGTGGCGCATCGAAGACGAAGCTAGAGTTATGGTGCCACAGGTAAATATCGCTGGCCTCCGCCCTTCTCTCTCTCCCCCAACGCTACTCTAAGCTCCTAACAAGGCCCAACGCTGAAAGACTATTCTAGCACTAGGTACTATTACTGCAACGCTCCTGTAGAGTGTTGCGGCCGAATCCTGAAGACTGCCTCCTGAACTGCACGTGAAGTGTCAATGAACTACGTGTGCAGTGTCTGGCCTTCTTCTTTCACTTTTCCCTTTTTCTTTTCCTTTCTTCTTTCTCTCCTTCTTCTTCTTCATTCGCCTCCTTTTCCTGCAACTTTTTACGTCTTTCTCGCGATCATCTTCTCCTCGTCAGCATATAACTGAAATTGTAATTTAAGGTGAAATCGACAATAATAATAATAATAATAATAATAATAATAATAATAATAATAATAATAATAATAATAATAATAATAATAATAATAATAATAATAATAACAATGCAAGAACAAATGAGCGATAGCGAACTTCAGAAACCATGCAGCATCATACACATGAGACCAGATAGTCGTGATCTCAACCAAAAAGCAGAATTGCATCACAAGTCCTACCAAATAAGAGCACAGCAAAAACTCATAAGTGACAATGTTCGAATAGTCTCATCATCATCAGCAAAGACCCAATGTCGACATCTTATCTGGCGCTCGACGCCCAGAGTACAAATGGCAGATCCCATCTCGCCTATCTCCAATGCCACTGATGACGTTAACAACTCCCCGAAGTACGAGCAGATGTTGGCCCATGTCGTTCGCCTCAAGCACCAGGTCTGTCTCTCGTATCACTGACAACCTCGATCCCCAACTCACAGATGCCACATGCACCCAAAAACCACCATGCGCCCCATCCAGCACACAGAAGCGCAGCTCGGCTATGGTTGTCTGCTCCTTCTTCTTCTTCTTCTTCTTCTTCTTCTTCTTCTTCTTCTTCCTCTTCCTCTTCTTCTCGCGGTCTTCCTCTTTCATGTGGTTCCTCTCCTTCCGTCCATACAACCCGTCTTTCATCTTTCTCCTCTCGCACGTGGTCTTCTTCTTCCTCCACGCGCTTGTTTCCTACCTCATTACTCTGTGTGCGTCCCCTTTTTACCGCATGCCTTTGTCCCCCTTGTGCCCTCTCTCTCATGCACGTTGCACTCGTTTGCTGCTGTCTGGCATTAACTCAGGTAAGCCTCAAAAAACAATGAGCCTGGCTACAAACATATCTAATACATTAGGAAAAAAAACAAGAAATAGTAACAGTAATATAATAATAATAATAATAATAATATTGATATAATATTAATAATAATAATATTAATAATAATGATAGAAATAGTAATAATAATAACAACATAATAATGACGAAAACATAGTGAACATGTACAAACTATCTTTCTGGTCCGATACAATCAAAACAGGGGTGTGACGTGTCTGAGTGAAGACACCAATCAATAGCGCCCTACTTAGTTCTCCTTAGCGCCCGACTCCGTCTTCTTCCTGAGATTATCTCCTTCTTCCTCGTCGCCCTTCCTCTCTCCTACCTTTCTCCCTTTTCTATCTGTGTCGCCTCCTCCCCACTCGCCCTGCTCACATTGTTTTCCCTCGTTCATCCGTTTTCCTCATTCATCTCGATCCTGTCATCGTCCTCTCTTCTCCTTCTCATCCCTGCGGCCACCGCCTCTCTACTGAGCGCCTCTTCTTCTGCTGGCCGCCTCCTTCCTGCTTATCACTGCTCGTCATCTCAACTCGCTTGCCCCTATTCATCACCTTCTTTTCTCGTCTTCTCCCTCCTCCTCCTCCTCGATCATCTTCCCGTTAGCTCCCCGTTCCTAGTTTTCCCTCTCGGCAATTCCCTCCCCCGACTACCATAGCTTGGCTCAACTGTCTGATACCTCCTTTCAACGTATCCGGCCTTACTCACGGCCAAATTAAGAAAACTCCCCCAAACGCATATGCCTTATGCTACTGGTTGCAGCAGTGTCGGGGAATCGACGAGGATCCGCATGGCCGCGGGGCTGGATACTTACACACACAACACTCACGCACACACATACTTACACACACACTTATACACACACCTACACATATACTCAATAGTAATGTACAATTTCATATTCTAGCGATATATTCATTCGATTTTGTTAGATCTATCAACGGGGGTACTATGGAGTATGCCGCGAGATCGGAGACTTACACGATTTCTCTCCCTCACACACATTAGCACATACACACACTTCCACATACACATTCACACACACCCACGGGCAATCAAACAAACAAGCACAACAATGTATATTTTCTTATTCTTACTCGTAAATTCATCCGATTTAGCTCGTACCAGTGATAAAGGTATCACGTTGACCGCGAGGTCGACACTCATAAACACTCACACATACGCACAGGCTCATACGTGAAGCACAATTCCATTGTAACTGTAGATCCATCCGCTTTAGCTCATACCATCGACGGAAGTAGTG
>BFEA01000102.1:2830663-2863309 GCA_003427395.1 Chara braunii
CCACACTCACACACACAAACATATACACACGTCACGTCGACCGCGAGGTCGACACTCATACACACTCACACATACGCACAGGCTCATACGTGAAGTACAATTCCATTGTAACTGTAGATCCATCCGCTTTAGCTCATACCATCGACGGAAGTAGTGCGAATCGGCCGTGTGATATACACTCCCACACTCACACACACAAACATATACACACACTCGCACACTTACTAACCAACAAACAATAGTGGCAGTGTATATTTCCATGTTCTAGCGGTAGATTCATTTGATTTAGTTCGGGGAGTAGGGCGCGCGGTAGAGACTTACCATTCTCTCTCCCTTTGTCCTTGCCACCATCGTAGTCGTCGTCGTCATTATAGTCACCGTTGTAGTAGTTGTTGCTGTAGTAGTCGTCGCTCGACTGCTCAAGTCACTTCAATGGACCATTCAATCAATAGAAGTGACGGACGGTGTGTATAAACGACAGGGACGTAATCAGTGCGAGCTGATTACTCGTGCTTACCATGCATTCCTTGTTTAAGATCGATAGTTACAACATCTATTCCCATCGCGATGAACCTCAAGAAGTTTACCTGGGCTTTTCGACCCAAGCAAGCAACTCGTTGGATTCACCGGTGTAATGCACGTACGCCCAGGTAAGAGCTCTCCCCCTCTCTTCCCCCTTTTCTTCTTTCCCCTCCTCGCGCGCCTTCTCCCTCGCATGCGCGCTTATTCTCTCTCGTTTCATGCCCCTCCTCCCAATGTCGCGGAGCTTCTCGTGTGAATCTCGCAATTTGTCTTCCAGAGTTTTTGGAACTCGTCCGATCGACTTCGGGTCGGGAGTAGACCCAACCCGGTTGAATGAATCTGCCTCTAGTTCTGGGCAGGTTCAAGACTGAAATAAAACAAGCAAAGAAAAAGAGAAAACTACGGTGCAGTCAAGGTTTGAGTTTGTAATTGCACTTGAGGCAAAAGGGCCGGTAATGTTGAATGTATATGACCTACTTTTAGGGTTCGGTGGGGTCACCTGGGGGTGTGTTGTATTCGCGGGATTGCCTGAATTGCAATTACAAACTGTTTTCGTGACTGCGCCGAAGTTACCCCAAAGAAAAACGACGCGGAAACTAAAAGAAAAGAAAGAAAGAAAACAAAAAAAAGAGAAAAAAGAAATAAAATCTAACATTTCTAAATCTAAGAAAAACTCTAACAGCTAACTCCCCTGGACTGCCAAGTGTCGTACCCTAGTTTTCAAACGAGGCTAACAGTAACTACTAACTCTAACTAACTCGGATCTTGAGGTCACGGGATCGAGTCTCGGTCTATTGAAACCGGGTGAAACCAAAGAAGAGCTCCTTGTGAAAAAGGAGCTAGCTCGGGGTCGGATGGATTCAATCCCCGAGTCACCTAATCCTTAATCCGCACCGAAACCCACTGAGCTAGCTCCTACTTTGAGTAAAAGAGGAGCAACTCTTGTATATGTATAGGAGTGGGGCTCAATCCGCCTAGTGGACCGATCCTGTTTTTGAGTCTGTGCGTGCACGCTTGCTGGTTTGCATGCTTCTCTAAGTGCTTGACGACTTCAGTGTATTGTGACCCGTAAGGGTACTTGGTTGATTGGACGGCCCGAAGGGCCGTACTTAGTTGTGACCTCGACATTGAGGGTCGTGGCGGGGAAAACACTCAAGTGGCGGGTAGGCCGGTACCATATTAAGGTAGATGTGTCGGGACCCGAGGCCGAGTAGAGGAAGATAAAAACTGGCATTTTAGATGCCCAATACCGGTAGGTAAACAGGTACCGGCGCAAGTCTCACTGTGAGCCGGAAATCTGCCCGACACGACACTAACCCAATCAACCCCTCGACCTTTTCGGTCGGAGGGTAGTACTACTAATCCTAACCATTACAATGCGCGTCACAACAACGTGCACACATACTCTCGAAATTTTCTCACCGATTCGCCCCGGCCTCAATGGCCGAGGAAATCGTTTCAAGTGTCAAGCCAAAGCACGTACACCTTTTCATTTAAGACAGGTCCCTTCATGGTAGCCGTGGTCGTTGCTGTGTCGACCGCAAAAGCATGACCAAATACCCTTGTAAGAGTATTTGAACTGACAGTGTTTTGAAGGACAATCGGTTGATTTGTGAAAATATCTTCTGCAAAGTTCACACCAGGGGGTGTCAGCAAAAATAACTTCAATTTTGGCATAACCATCATTCACATGGTCAATCATCAAACACAGTTTATATCTCATTCTCACATACGGGACTAAGTCAAACCGAATGTTCATTACTTCCGGCTTATCTGGTTCTTTGAACGCTGGATGTGCTTTCAACACCGAACCGAACGTGTCCTCCAACGCAGACTCCAGTTGGGGAAGAGCTGAGATGGGGACTTGCAAGCACCTAATAAAAAAAAATTGAAAGTGCATGGCTTCCCTCCATTCGTACAATTCATAATCCGCCATCCACCGTTGAAACATGATGGTGTAGGTTTTACCGTCTAAAACTATTTTCTCTCGTTTCTTCCTCAGCATGAGAGTCGCAATTTGACTTGATGATGAAATATATTAGGTTACTAGATTACGACATTCATTTTGGAATAAACCGCGTTTGAGAGGTGCATTGATCGCTCGGTTGGTGGCCCATCCATCTTCATCTTCATAGATGCGCACAAACCGTTTTTTAACGTCCACTGACAAGGACGTTGTCACTTCTCCAAACAGAATGGTTACGGCATGCTCCTTAGGCCATTCCACTTGGAGTTTGTAGACATTCAGGTTGATGATTACTCTGACTAAATCTTCCCCAACTTCAATTGTATTTTGAGACAGTCTTTTGGGGAGGATCCCATCGAAGTAGCAGGATTTGAAAATACCCCGAATTCGCTGTTTTTCCGACTCCGATAGCGGTTCCTCAAAATTCTCCGGTGGAGGGGGGGGAGGAGGGGGAGCGGGGGGGGGGTTTGAAGAGGCAAGTTCCTTAGAGTCCCCCATTTCCTCGTCTCGTCCCTTCGTCCTCCCTCCAACGGAGCAGACCCAACTTATAAGTGAAACCAAAGAACATCAAACAGGCGATAAAATTTATAAAATAAGGTGATACGGTATCACTAACCCATCGCTCACCATCAAAATCGAGATCAACTAACCCTATTATATTGTCAGCTGTTGAGGCATCAATAATAAACCGGTCAACACAATAGCTTCCCCCATATTGAGAGCAAGGTAAACCTTCCATCGTAGTTGAAAGTGCAGCACTAGTTTTCCAATAACTGAAGTCATGCTCCAATTGTTCCTTCGTCGAAGATACATGTTCGCAAACTCCTTTGTTTATTCTCCCTTAGTCAACTTGTTGAAAGACCAACCCACTTAGATTTCGCACATACCTGTCGGGACGACAACTCCCTTACCCTGATACCAGGGGCTACGCGGTATCATTGTACCAACGTGGGAGATGGAAGAACCTTGGGATCTACGATAGGAAACCCTCCTCCACACACAAGTTACCGTGTTACCTGCGCATTTTCACTGTAGGAGGTTACAAGGAGCGGTGATCTCCCGCGCGGCTTTCCAACGGGCTTTTCCGTTGAGGCAACCTTTTTCCTTTAAAGTTTTCTTAAGTTCTCTTCTTTTGGATTTGTTTTAGATTTTTCTTAGATTTCTTTTTAGATTCGTTGTTTTTCTTTTAGATTTTCTTTTTATGCTTTCTTTTAGTTTGTGATTTTACTAAGGGCGCCCGTTCGTTTCAACGAACGGGCCGCTACTGCTAACAAAGGATGGGCAAATCGCATGAACTTACAGTGAGAACGTGGAACTATTCATCGCCATACTAGTGTGTGTGTGTGTGTGTGTGTGTGTGTGTGTATGTGTGTAAGAGGGAGAGAGAGAGAGAGAGTGGGAGAGAAGAAGACTCCAACCTGGCGGTTGGCGCTTGTCACTTTCATCCCTCCCCTTATATTTGATTCGTACCTCATTGTGCACCCGTTCGTTTTAACGAGCGGGTAGAAATGAGTGGGCACCCTGTTTCAATGGGCAGCCTGTTTGTTCTCAAGTTAGTTTTTTTATTTTTTATTTTTCATCAATTTTTTTTTGTTTTAAGTCCCCCTGGGCCGTTTAGTTGCGCCTGTCCAATTTTAAAAACGGGCTGCAGCAACCAATAACGAGCCTGAACCTGATGTAGTTGGCGCCCAAGTGCGGGCACTCGTTGGGGCAGCAGGGAAAATAAGCCTGTTGAGTTTGACTCTACTTCGCCTCTGTAAAAGGACTAAGGGGGCGACCGTTCATTTTGAGCGGTGAGTTGCCCCCTACACAGGAAAACGAGGGGGCAACATGTTAGGGGTAAAATAAAAGAAGAAAGAAAAAAAAAAGAAGTAACAACCACGTACGTGTCTGCGGCCACAGGACAGGTGCAGCCTCAGAAAGTTCTAGGGGTTGATGGGACTGCGCCTGTTCGTTTTGAACAGGCAACAATAAGTGCCTGAGTACAACCATTTCCAGGAGCATCAGACCTGGAAAAACGACCAGGTACTTCTGGGGTTGTTGAAGTACCCAAGGCACTAAGCTTCTGGCCATCGATTTAGATCAAGGGTCAAGAACACTGACGAATTTTGCTTGGCAGTGGGCGAAGTAGCTGCCCACATGCCTTCTGCTGCCTATAAAAGTCAGCTCTCCGCCCAACAGCCTCACACTTGTGGCAGTGCTGCTGGGCCATTCACTTGAGTGAATGTTGGCTGGCTGCTACTGTGGGGCAGTGCTGCCGGTGGAGATGTTGCTGGTGGAGAGTTGGAGGTCTGCCAGGTGAGGGGAGATGCTGCTGGAGTTCTGTAGAGAGTTGGAGGAGGAGAAGGGAGGCAGCCATAGCTAGAGGCTGGGAGTTTTTGCCCCACCTATGTGTGTGCGCTGTGTGTATGGGTTGGTGTTGTAGCCGACGGGTTGTGTCATAGTCCGGACTGTTTGGCAAGTGACACCCATTTTAGTGGGGTTGTGCTGCTGGATTGTCCGCGGTGACAACAATTATTTTTAGGGGGAGATGCTGTCGAACTGCCACCGCGGCATCAAGACCTTCCTAAGGGAAGGTGCTGCCGGATTTGCTACGCGGTGCGAATGCTTTTTTTTAATGTGAGTGTGGGGAGGTGTTGCTCGTTCGGCGGCACTGCAATGACAGTATATTCAGCTGGGCAGTTATGCTGCTGAGTTTTTCAGTATGGCGAGCGGCAGTTCCGCTTTTATTTTTCGTGGTGAGCAGCGGTCATGATGGATCTCAGTGTGACCTAGAGGTTGTGCTGGCGCTGGTACGTGGTTGTGATTGTCCAGCAGTGGTGCATGGACCGGCGGCATGAAGAAAGTGCAAAGTGAGTGCACAAGGTAGTAATCATTGGGCACGCGGCATATGCAGTTTTGAGTCGGGCCCACCTTTATTTTTTTTTTTGCAGTGCGTAGTGTGAACGGTTTTGAGTTATGAAATATCTGGTATTGCGGCGATGGTGTGGGACTGCATTGAGACCATCTGGGACCATTTTGGGACTAGGTGGGAGTGGTTGTTGTGATCGGGACCGACATGTTGGTGCGGCTATTGTAAGCGGACATGGTGATTGAAGGTGGCGTGGATCTGCAGTTGATAGGAAGGATCTGGGTGGACGAGGTATCGTTGGGACTGTAGTAGGCCCATGTGGGTTTCGTAAGTGAGAACACCCTCCTTGAGGGCTATCTCGCTTCGGTCCTTATGGGTGCCCACTTAGTGTCCTTGTAGACACTCGAGGAGGACGCGGACCATCTTTAGTAGACAACCACAACTTGTGAGTTGTGCGACCAATCTCTTTGGGAGTATTACATCGACTTTCTTGAGTGAGCCGATTCAAACTTCACTCAAGGTCAGTTGATTGACTCAAATTTCCTTTCACACCTGTGTAAGCCCACACTTTGCTTGACCCTGTTCAATCGAATGTTCATTGAAAAGGTAAAGGAAATGTGTGGTTTGCATGTGAATGGTGAGGTCTGACTTGAATATGGGATTGTACCGGTTTTCTCTTGAACTTGTTTTCTTTGCGTTATGTGCAGGTAGGTTGAAGTATGCTTGCAAAGGAGGTTGATTATGTCAACATGAGATGATGCAAAAAAAATTCTTATTTTTACTTATCACTTGCATGTGTGTCAAAAATGATTTATTGTTTTGAAAAACTTTGGTTTTGTGTGCATCGTGAAATAAATTTTATTCAAATAAAGCAGATAATGTCAAATAGACTTAGTCTTCTTTCGAGGAATGACCCTTCTATCCCGAATGACCTTATCTATATGTACCTGTCCAAATGATTACCATTCTTCACCTCCTTCTGTTTATTTTCGTCTAAGTTACCCTGAACTTAGGAGAAAAAAGAACTACTGAAACTTATTTATGATGAATACGTTCTCTCGCTAGGAAGCATCTGGGGCAGGGTTCGTTGCTTCAGGAACCGACCCTGTTATCCACCCAGAGCGGACCGTTTTACGGGGGGGGTACTTGCCGATTCAGTGGAGACGGCCCGACTTATGAGATATGAGTCTTGTGCTCGGGTGAGGAGGAGGAGGAGCCCAGACCACTTCCTAGAGGGGGAGACATGCAACACTTCAAGCAATACACCTGATTAAGAATCATCTGCAAAACAACATGTCATCCAAAAAGATTGAGAGTGTATGAAGACAGTTGTGAGTGTCTAATCTTAGGTCAGCGGTAAGCTTGAATACATGACTTTGACGATGCGTCTCATCAAGTCAGAACTAAGGCAAACCGACTGCCTTGTCGGCTACTTCAGTGTTATTATCGGTAGCCAACTCCTCGTTGGCATTTGTATGATTGTTTTGTGGAGTTCGACCTGAGATGGTCTGATTGTATTTCGATCTTATGTTATTGGATGTACTGTATTATGATTCGAGTTCTTTTAGTTATCATTTCTTATTGGATATACCTTTTTATTGACTACAGTTGAATCCTTTTGATGTAATTATGTATGGTTATTATTATTTTTTTTGACTATGTATTTAAGGGACTCGGATTAAATTGTGGTTTCACACTTGGTTGAGACCGTCCTAGTCGACCGACATTTGCTCCGTACCTAGGAGATCCGCGCCCTAGGAACGGATAACGTTCGGGTCCGCTTGACGTTAAACCACCGCTCCCCCCGATGTAAAAAAATTGGCTTTCCTCGACCATCGGAGGCTGGTGGCTTAGAAGAAGCGAAGGTCGGCGGCAATTCAAGCGGAGGTCGGAGGCAATTCGAGCGGAGGTCGACCTGGAAAAAAAAAAAAAAAAAAAAAAAAAAAATCAAAACAAAACAAAACAAAACAAAACAAAACAAAACAAAACAAAACAACTCGCAAACTTTGAAGATTTTTCACGCTCAAAATAATAAGCCAAAATATCTGAAATTATGGGATCCGGTAGATTTGGTCGTGATCTATTCAGGAAAATTATTATATATATAGATATATATATTGACAAGGAAATACTCCTTTCGCCGATTCAGTGCATTTTCAGTTTTTGCCACTCTGCCACCTACATGTCACTCTACGGGTTCTTCACATTATGGTACCGGTCGCGCCTATTAACTTGGGTTACCGGTCCCCCAAACTTTTTTGTCGCAGGGGGAGTGGTGGTTTAACCAAGCGTATCTATACTACAGCGAACGAGCAAACGTCCTTGGTTGACCTACCTATGTGACTGTAAAAGTTTTCGCATGTCGGATAGTACCTCGGTAGGGATACGCCTCTAAGGGTGGTGACAGCCCCTTAGGGAAGGAAAGTTTATGCCCTGCGGTGTCACACTTTTTCCAGTCGGGCCACTTTAGGCGACCGGAAAGCCAACAGGCTGTCACGCAGGATTTTAGCTGAAGTTGCACTAGGTAAAATAAATTAAATAATGCAAATCCCTTCCTGTTGTGTGCGTTCGGCTTCGAGTGAGACCCTTCAATTGCGGTCTTCGCCGGTCCCCGATCTTAAGAACCTTTTATTTTGCTTCGGAACAGCAGAGAATCAAGCAAATAATAACCATAAGATTATGGAGTGCTATGCATGCATTAATTATATCAATCTGATTTGAGAACTGTGACAGAATCATCCACGATTGCAATCATCAGGCGAGGACTATACAAGAAGCAGGACTGACTGACTCGAACAATGATAGGAGCAAATGACTGAGGGAAAAATGAGAACTCATAATAGTCTCAGGGAGTACATATGGAAGAGAGCATGACCAACACCAATCAAGAGTCCTCACTCAACCCTCTGAACTTCACTCTTCATATGTCACTTTGATGCCTGTCGTCTGGGCTTCTTGCCATGTCTACGTACTCTCTGAGGTTGTGGCTTCAGAATGTAAAGCCACCTGAAGCCCACTAGTTCCAAACACTTCCAGCCAAGTCCTATGATACGGAAGTCAAGCATGGCACAAAATTTCTCCCTAGTGTGGGGAGATAGGGCTCAGAGAAAATGCCCCTCCTGAGATGTGGGGACTCGGAGGGTTCTGTCACCGCCTCGTAGTCAATCTCTGTTGGCGATATGTCCATCCGTCAATTCTGACATACTAGTAGGGAAAACTCTCTTTGGCTGCTATCAAATTAAGGTTGTCAAGCGCCGACTGGTCCACTGCAATGGGATTGATCTCTCTCATGAGCTCAATTAAACTGATATTTTCTGACAGAACGAAAAGAATCTAGTTTTTAACTAATGAGTGTATGAGTGAAAGTTCCTTGGTAGGATAGAGTCTTACTCAAGCCAAACTGAATGCCTGGTTGGGAAATTGCTTAATGACTGGTTGAACACTGATTGAAAATTGATCGTGTGTTGCTTGATTACTGTTGAATACTGATTGAAAGTTGATCGTGTGTTGCTTGATTACTGTTGAATATTGATTGAAAGTTGACTGTACGCTGCTTGATTACTGTCGTCAGCACCGAGTCCTGCTCACTAGTAACTCCGCTGAGTACTGATCCCAGGCAACAACACTTGAGTACAGTTCATTGCTGAGCACTGCTCACTGATAACAGCGCTGAGTACTGTTCACTGCTGAGCACTGCTTACTGATAACAACGCTGAGCATTGAAGCAGTGTGTTACTTACTAATTGGATTTACTGGCGAAGTCCTCGAGGGAAAGATTCTGAGCACTCTCAAAACTCTCTTTGACTTTTCCTAGGCCTGTTCGACCATCTCAGAGAACGAGTCGGTGTTGTGCAGTCTTTTGTCTAGTTCATAAATGTAGAGGGTGCTGTGTAATTTTGAGTGTTGACTCAGTGCTAATTGAGCACTGTCTGACTGTTGATTATGGATTGATTAAATGCCAGCCAAAAGCTGATGATCTGGGCCCGGTCACTTGACACCCACGACATTAACCAAACCACCGTTTATTGATGAATGTTTGGTAATATGAAACCTTTTGTAGGATTTCAGATTGTTGGGGGTCGTTCGCTGCTTGGCAAAACAAGTGTAACTCCAAGGTAGGGTCAAGTCGTTTTAGCGCTCACTTGAGTTTCTTTCTGACCCCCTCCACAGTTTCCATCGAAGATCCTGTACTATGCAACTTGCCCCTACGATCATAGAAATAAAAAACATACTCAATAAATTTCCTCACACCAACCGTCTGAACCGCATGCTCTCCTTGAGTTAATTGGTGCAACTTCATATCCAAGCACGCCCCTTCTTCCCATCCTTCACTCTTGTCTCTGTTTGATTCACCTTTCACCACCAAAATATCGCCCCCTTTCATGTCTCCCAATAACAGGACTCCAGCGTTGAAAAGAAAAATTATTGCACTTGACCTTGATGAGTTTTGTAATCAGGAAAGACAGCGGTTCCCAGACTCAAGTCATTTATAATGAGTTCACTCCAACTGTTGAGGGTCGTCCAACTTCTGCCCCAAACAACAGAAAGAGTGGGTCACGGTGGCTAGCCGTGATCAAAACCTGCAATTACCATCTGCGCTGAATCACGACTTTCTAACCATAACACCGACCAGTGGCAGGTCTACATGCGACGAGATATTCCCCTTACGAAATAAGTCCAAACGAATCGCTAAAACAATCTTCCGACACAACAGACAGACCTTGCTAGGATAGCCAATCAGACACTTCTTATAAGAAGAGCCTCTCGAGGAAATTATATAATCCGGGCAAGAAAGAAAATCTCATACGAGGAGTACTCGACGTTCCTATAATGGAAAATTATATTAGAAAAGGGGGGGGTTAGCTGTCTGTGGATTCAGTGCTGATTTTGTAGGGTCTATACCGAGTTCACCGAATCCCCACCAAAGTTTGCTAAGTCAAAGTTCATCAACTGTGTCTGAACTCAAACATTACAGAGTCTAAAACTGATCTCGTAATTGACTATGCCGAGTATTATCCGAATTTAGTAATAACCTTGGCTCACAGAGCCTATCTGTCAGCCTGATAGAGGTTGTCTTTTACCGAGCACCGATTGAGCCCATGAGGTTCTGCATGGCCCGAAAACGGGTCCACATCCACTGGACTTTGCAACGTGTCTGTCGAGTCAGCACTTGGTCATTTACTGACTGAACTACCTACTGCGTAACACTTGAGTTCACGAAATCCAAGCGTAAGTAAATTGAGACCGCGCCGAGTCCTCCGAATCTACACCGAATTGCCTGAGTCCTTACTGAATTGTATGAGTCTAGTTTGAACGGTTTGAGTCTGATCCAAATGTATGAGTCTGATCTAAATGTCCGAGTTTGCCCAGATTGGCCAATCATTGATCAGACCGTATCCGCTTAATTGAATCCACGAAACTAGGCTAGGGTCCGAAGGCCTCATTCGTGAAGCTCGTTCTGCAGGAAGTTAGCCAGCTACTCTCTGAGCCGACTGCTCGCTAGTTCTGCATCTCACTGAGCTAGACAAGTTTGTACTCAGTTGTCTGTCAGTTGCGTGCGACACGGCAAGGGCATTCTACCGATTTGCAGTGCAAGACTCACTTACTCGTTCACACACAACGAAGCAGCACAATTGATTAGAAAATGCACCGCTCACTTCTTGACAGCAAAACCCTCTGTGCCCATGTCATAGTATAGCACCAGATTTCTCCCCGCCTGATTCATTATATTTAGCAGGAGAAAATGTCAGGGATCAACTAATTACCACTCGAGTCAGAAGGCTGTAGCATGCATTCTTGCTCCAAAAACCCTGAGAAAATAACTGAGGTTTTCTGCTGCTCCTTATCACGTGACCCGCGTAAGGTGGACAGCATGGCTGACCCGAGTAAGGACTGGGAGTAAATCAGTCTCCATCCAGGAGGAATTTAACTAACAAATGGATTATCATTTTTAGGACCTGTCGTTTTCTGCTCATTGTACCATAAAATCGGGTTATTTCGCTTTGTCCTACGTTTTACAGGCATCACACTTCCAAGGCTGGCGCACCTGATCAGAGTTAGCACATTGGGAACCGATGCTTCTCTGGTCCGCTTGCTAACTTTTGCGAACTGGTATTGTCCCACTCTTTTAAGGGCAGACACGTAGGTACCAATCTGAGGGAAATAACGACTATTCACCCTCACCCGTACTTAGAGGAAACAAACTAGAACCAATGAGTTACCAGGTGCGAGACCAACCCAACAACTTTAGATAAATCGTGAAAAGCAACTCCCTCAATCTTGCAGGACATTAAGTTGATTATGCGTATACAGAGTTTCCACTTTGATCGGGGAAACACAAATTATTGTCACCAACAAAACTAATCATTTGTCGCCGTGAATGATCCCCCTTTTTATCAGATCTCTCTGTAATACGTTTCAACGGTCAACTCCCCGCACACCGTAAAATCCTTTATGGCTTATCCTGCTCAACTCCCAAAATAAATAAATATATATATATATATATCGAATATCCCGTCTCGTTAGCACCAATCGGACAAGCCAATCAACCTCACCTTCTTTATAAGTGTTTCGTCCGGGCTGATCTTAACTAGAACTAGGCAAGCCCAGAGAAGCTGATGTCACACGCCTAGCTCATCGCAAGGCATCCTCCGAGATGGCTATCCCCAAAGAGAACCTTAACTTTATTGTTGATAAAAGTCATGCACAGTGCTCGAAAGGGGCCAATAGCAAACGTTTGATCATCTTCTACCGCAAAGATAACAGTCCATACATTTTTGGTCTCGATGTTTTACTTAATATGACATGTGACCTCCCTTCACATAAGTCACCTCTGCCCCCGTCTCTCATCGTCGATTAAAGCGTCCTGAATACTCATATTAATGCAAATACGAGTAGTCTTTAATTCCAATAAGTGAGAGCAAGCGCTGACCTTGGTCAGCAATTGGTGATTTCTTTGCGATGATCCAACCTTCATTCAACCCTCATCTCTGCCTAAACATCCATCTATCTCCTATTAACCATAATCACTGCTTATTACACCACTCTCTCTTCCCTTAGCCTAAACACTAGCCCCAGTTATCTAATAGGGTCGTCCTAGCCTTGTATCGAATCAGCGTTCCCGAAGCAAAAGAGAGGTCAAGGCAACTGGGGGAAAGGAACGCGGCATTGATCACCAGTTCACACGACCCTCAGTTCAAGACGAGGCTTACCAGCGTTCCGACTCAGCTGAGTGCAACCCTCAAAGTCAAGAAACGCACAAGTCGTTTCCGCCTCCGAAGAGAAAGCCTAATTAAACATTACAGCTGAGCATTGCGGATATCTGAGGCGGAGCGCAGAGCCTAGTCGATAAGTAGAGATCCCGTTCGCTAATATAGCCAAACCGACGCCTCACTATCGCACCCTTCTTCATACACCCCACCGACTAGATAAGCCAAAGTAAAGTCGCCAACAATCTCCCGTGCAGGGACCCTCCGACTTCGGCATATGTTGCACAGGGGTATATAGCCCTGCTCGACCTCACTCTCTCTCTTTTGACTGTTGCGTGCGTCTTTCTTGATATCAGCATCGCTTCTCCGTCTCGCCCTTACTTGTCTATTAGCCCTCCACACGCACAAGCAACATCCGGCTTTGTCACATCGTCACACATGAGTCTCACGCAGTGAGTATGCTAAAACCTCTCGCCCTTGACTGCTCATTAGAGGGGATAGCGACAGCGATCCCTCACTCTGGTTCTCTCGCATGTCCAACCTCTCTTGTCGCGCACTGAAGTCAAGTAGACGTGAGCATTCCAAGCACGCATGCGGCACTTGCCTCACCCAAAGGTTTGGTGTCTCTCTCGTACTCATCGTCTTTGAGAGAACAACGTCCTCGCTACTCCAAACCAAGTAATGATGACGTCAGCTCTTTAGACACACTCCCTGCGTGCGCTCTCCACACAGCCTAGCCCCTATCTCGTACCCACTGTCCGTCACGCCCCTGCTGCTCCCTCGTAGCAAGCGTACCCTCTCACAGTCACACTCGACCTCTAGAGGGCGTAGCCACGCTTCATCAGCACGGAACTCGTACAAGTGGTGCGCGCTCGATCTCACTGCAGCCCTGTCTCTACCTGCCCGTACCAGCTTCGCCACACCGTCTCTCTGCTCGCCCACTCATGTGGACTTCTGCGAGTATCCCTCCTTTCGTCCCTGCCACTGGGATTATCCGCACTCCTTTCCTCTGCCTCCCATTCTCTCTGTCTCGCGTCCTCTAGGCCTCAACTGTCTCGAGCTCGCCTCAAGTCCGCCCTCCACACCTTGAGCCAGCGGGTGGTTCTTGAGAACCTGGCCCGGTCTGTTCAAGGATTGAAGGTCGGTCTCCCGGTCCCCTGCCTCGCTCATCTCACTCTCCCCACCTGAGTCCCGGTCACGATGGGCTTGTTCCAAGTTCGCTGTGTCCATCGAGGTGTCGGTCTCATGATACGAGACCATTACCTGCATTTTTGTTGTCACTCCGCCCCTCTTGCAACGCCTCTCCGCCCGATCCTTTGCCTCCATGATCGCGTCCTGTAGCTTTGGTTTATTCCGCATCTCCACCTCCTTCGCCCCTTCCACGTTAATTTTTAGTCTCACTTTGTCACCCCCATTGTAATTGAGCATCACAGTGATCCAAGGACCTTCCCCAAACATAGGCTTCCAGCGAGCCTGATGGTACCAGTAACCCGGTCTATAGTCGTGCAGTGCCATAGCCAGACCTTTCTCATCGGACCCTGCACCAGCTCAGTCCTCCGTCCCAAGCAATCAAGTCCAAACTGCTTGGCGTGCAAAACAGACGCACGTCGGCCGTCCCCTGTTGACCCGCTAAGACCGCCTTGCCTTCTGCCAACCATGAGCCAGTACTCAGCATGGCACGATTACCCAGGACTCGCTAGCTAAACGCCAGTCCCTTTTTCTTCTTATAAGATTTTCATCTGTTGTGACCCTTGCGTTCTAAACAGGGGATCAAACTAATAAAGCGCACTAATAGAAATGAAGAAAAATACTTTATTGGGGGGAGGAAGGAATTAGAACCAGCAGACAATAGGGAAACTTAGAGAAACAGCACGACAACTGTCATGGACCAGCCTTTGCGCGAAAAGACTACTATGGTTAGCGCGGTGGTCCCATAACGAAGTACACACGACGCGCCTTTCACTTCAAAAGCAGACCGTCGACCTACCCCTATCGGGTGCCCGTGTCCGATGGTAAGGAGGGGACTTATGACCCTCCCTTCGGGGTGATAAGTCTCCTACTGATGAGGCCGCGGGTCGCCCCTCTTTTGGGGTCCTCCCACACGACGCCCAGCCAGGCAGACTTAGCACAAATGATTTACGAGGAATCGTGCCACCCTAGGCCGTCAGGCAGTAATCGTCGCTCATAAAACGAACTGTCGGCCTCCCCTTCGATGTGACAAAACCCAAGAAAGGAAATCCTCGCCTGAAAATCGGTAAGTTAATAATTGTAATAATGATAATAATAATAGTAAAAGAAAAAAGAAACGCAATCGATGCAGTGGACAAACGTCGCTGGATTATTTCAAATTAAAGCAATGGTCTTGATTCTCGTGCTGATTAGGCGTTCTGCCTTTTTTTTTTTTTTTTTTTTTTTTTTTTTTTTTTTCTTATTCTCCACTTACCCCTTTGCTCAGTTTTTCCTTTCCGGCAGCAACCTGTTTTCGTGCACCTAACTCATAACCCTGTAGAGGGGTGCTTGGCGCGCAATAGAAAAGAAAACGCCTATCCCTCTACCTCCTCGTCCCAGGGCGAACCCGACGGCTACCACGGCCACAGRCCGGTTGTGCTCTGCTGTACAGAAGGGCGCCGAGCCTGCGTGGACCAATGGAAAGCCCTGTGGCGCACCTTTTGCCAAGGCAGGCACCAACAGGACTAGTCCACGTCAAGGTACGACCCGGGTACTGAAGATTGCAATTCAGGAACATACCTACAGACCGCGGACACCAAGCAGGRACTTGGTACGGGGAGGAGGGCCGGGACACCGCGCCCTCCGACATAATACCAAACCCCCACCCAGCGTCCCCGCTGGGTCTAAACGCATGGGGTGCTGGGTATAAAATAGAGCATGGCATAGGAGCTTCATTCATTTTCTTCGTACCACTGTGACTTGTCGTCGCGTTTTACGGCCATTATCTTCTTCTTTCCGTATTATCTTTTTCCCTTTTTTCTTTCTTTACGAGTTTACATAGCTTCTTCTTCTCTTCTTCTTATCTCCCTCTTATCGCACATGCGGCGTGGCTGCTTGGCCTGCGCCCCTACTCTTTACTCTTTTTTACAACTTTTGTAATTCTTTCTGCCATACACCTTTCTTCGTTCATCTCTTCCCAAGTTGTACTCAGTCTCGCACCATGCCCGAAGCACGTCGGGGACAGCCTGAGGTAGAGCAAGGGGTGGTAGAGGTGGGAAAGCGCGTGAAAAGCCGCCGGCCCGTGCGCGGTGTGACTATAGCTCTGAGGAGGAGGAGGAGGAGGTACGGGGTTATGGGGCACACTCTAGACGTTACTTACGCCATCTCCCTCYGATTTGGTATGAGAGGACTCCATCCCCARAGAGGATGGAGTATTTTCGAAAAAAAGTTGAGGCACGCTACGGCGCACTCAATACTTCCTCCCCTCCATACACTCCTAGGGCCCCTACCTCCCCTGCAGCGAGCAGAGCCCTAGTGATCATCCCTTCCGTTCCTTGCACTGCTCCCCCTACTTCTCATCCGAACGGCTGCGTTCTTTTCAGTATTTTCTTTCTTCTCTCTCTACTTCAGATAGAACTCATGGCAATTTTGTATATACTGTACAGGCGTGACTTCTTCTCATCTCTCTGAATTCTCAGCTCATGCATCACTCATAGTGTCCCTGGCTTGAGAGTTTGAACACCTTGAGGCCGGGGACGCAGGTTCCTTGTGAACCAGGCYGCTTTTTGGCTACMAAATGAATTTAAGAAGGATTATATTTCTCATTTTCTGACTTGCTGCTGGTTTTAATCTCTTACCATTTTGAAACCCATCCTCAGTCCGAATTTTCAGCAAAAGAAAAAAAAAGGTACCTTAACCTTCATTTTGGCTGCAAAATCATGAGGCACTGTCAGTCTGATATCAATATCYTTGGTACTCATCCAGTCCGCTATGCTGGGGGCAGGGCATACCAAACCCTTTTCTCGTTTTSCGGCCAGAGTGAGATATCTCMTCAACTTTTCATATGACTCAGGGGATACCAAACCCTATTTTTTTTTTCTGGTMTGAGTGAGGCGTCTCCCCAACTTCTCAGACAGAGGGAAMGGGATACRGAATTCTTTYTGTTTTCTCTGGTCTGGAGAMTTCAGATAAATCTTCGTATACCTGCAAAACAACGCATCCCACAGACAACAACTATGCCCCAGCAAGCAGGCTCCCCGATAGTTATCGGCCATGCGACAAGTAAACAAGATAAAACCCAGAATAAAATAAAATAATAACAGAATAATAAAATAATAAAATAATAGATACAACAAAAACGATTYCTCACACCCAAGAGTCCATTGATTGTCTTGGTTTTGACCCACCACTGGCCAAGARTGACAGACGTCCCGTCAGTCTGACATACCTCATTCGGCCCGCCTCAGGCCAGGAGTAGTCTGACCATTTGTCTTGACAACCYCTTTGACCTGCCCCCARGTCAKGACTAGCATACCMACTACTTGAGTATGACAGCCCTTTGGCACTCTCKCCAGGACACCCAGACTATAGCGGGTCTGGTCACCCTATGACAGTAGACGTCMCGTCAGTCAAACTGTCCCGAACCCGGATTTGACCACTGTGGTCGGGGACCGGCTMACCCACCAGTTTTTGGCCAAGGGCGYTGGCTGCMCCGCCCAGATTTTTGAACGCAGRACCCGGTMTAACTACGATTCAAGACTCTGGCTAACCTTACTGGATTGCATCCTCTGACTGCGGTAGGGTTCTAGCTGACCCCTTTCGACCTCACAGACCAGACCCCCAGAGCCTTAGCATTAGTCGGCTACGGAATTCAACACTCGCGTCGGGGACCTGCTGACCCCACCAGATTGCAACCTACTGCGGTAAGGCTCTGGATGACCCCGACAATCAATGCATCCTTAAGTTAGAGAAGAAAAAACCCCAGGCACAGACTGACAAACAAGCATATCATAAACCACGAGCAAACTGCCCTCGACCCATAACAAGACAAACATTTCTCAAGAGCCTTCCCTTCAGTCTCAAGAGGCCTTGAACAGCAACATGATAACCAACACCAAACCCTTACAGGAAACCTCCCTTCAGTCTCAAGAAAGATACTCAGTGCCGGCCCCAGAGAGGTCTCCTCCCTCAGCTGGGAATTTTCTTTTCCAGGAGACGTCCCTTTAGTCCCAATAAAACACTGAAATGCTGACCCCCGAGAGGTTTCGTCCCTCATCTGAGTGAAGACAGACAACTTAGTCAAAAGACATGAAGTCCTTCTGCTGACAACTCTTAGTCAGGCAAAACTGAATCCCTTTATGCTCGTCATGYTTTTCTCTCTATCATAAGAATAATACTGATTACATCTTCTGATGTGCYWCAGCCATGAGTTCCTCAGATCTTTGACACTGCGTCAATGCTCGATGAAAACTGTATCTTACAGTTATCCCCYACTCTCAGGGACTTSGAACTCATGGATCGACTGCAGCATCGCATCAAAGATATAGTCTCATTAGCTCGGTTGCTTGCTGAAACAGAAAATTAACTAACATGCTGGAAAATTGAAATRCTGAATTGACCATGCACGAACGATCACAGTCTGCTGYTGTCTCATTGCCTTACAATACTTTTCTCTCAGTTTCTCTGGAACTGTTCTCTCACTTGAATGACTGACCTTTCTTCCCTCTCTTTGAGGTCACTGAAGGGATCAAATCAAGGTCTCTGAAAATGAACTTACGAAGTCTTGACCCTGACACCATATCGTGAACCCTGGATCCATCMATCTCTGAAATTTCATAAACCTTGCCTTCTGCTTCCCCCGTGATTTTGTAAGGACCAAGTCATCTGGGCTCCAACCTTTTAGTYCATTGTGTCTCAAGGGAACTGTCGAACAGAAGGACAACATCTTCAACTTTCARTCTTTCTTTTCTTATATATTTTTTTTGGTTYCATCTTTCTTGATCTGACAATCTGCTGGATGTCATCTTCTCTGCAGCGCTCATCACTGTCTGATCAACTTCTAATATTTGCCTCATCCGGATCTGAAGAAGCTCTGAAATAGAATAGTCTCTGTCACTTTCTTGACTTGACCAAGTCTTGACAATGTTCTCAATAGGCAATGTAGCATATCGAYCATACCACAGAGTAAACGGTGCATAGCCACTAGTTCTCTTGACTGTGATGTTGTCAACATATATAGCAGCTCTTAATATTTTTGGCCAGTTACTAAGATTTCCTTTACACCACTTGGYCAATGAGTCTTTCAAGTTTTGTGACCTCTTTCAACAGGTGCATTCRCTTGATGGTGGTAAGTAGTCACATATCGAATTCTGACCCCCAACCTTAGTGTGGTTCTCCTAACGATCTTATTTCTAAATTCTTATTCTCTGTCTGAGAYWAATTCTTTGATAAAAGGATACCTGAGATAGACTTTTTCTATCCAGTCAGCCACTTGCTCGGCTGTCTTCCTTTTCAGAGTTTCTGCCTCAACATATCCAGAGAAGTTATCTCTCATGTTCAGTATATATCTTATTCCGCCCTTGCCTAAAGRCATAGTGATGAGRGCTAGGTGAGCTCTGTTTCCTGGTTCTACCAGAATAGTGGGGAATAGAGGCTCAATCATTTTTGTGGTAGACCTCTTCTGACATAACAAACATGATTTACAAAATATGAAAATCATGTCTCTCATGCCAGGCCAGAAGTACAGTTTGACAGTCTTAGAGTAGGTTGCCTCAGCAGCTCTGTGGCCACCAGCAACCCCCTAATGTAGAGCAGCAATTATCTCTAACTGTCTCCATTTACCATAGACCACTCTTAGTGGAGGTAGTCCTCCCTTACCATCCACAAAGAGATGTCCTCTTTTTAGTATGAATTTCTTCCTTGAATTTTTACAATAATATTCCTTTAGCTGTTCCTTTTTCATATTCTTACCAATTTCTTKATAGCCTTCGTCATATTTTTCAGAAATGAAAAATATTTTTTTCTTATTCTTTTCACTTTCTTCCTCTTCTTTTGAACCAAAGCTTTCACCGATTTCATGAGCAGTCAMTGYTGTTGCATTAACTCTTGCATACCAATCGTTTGGTTCATCATCTTCTTCTTTCCCGAGAATCGATTCATAAACATATGCATTAKGAATCTCTCYCAAGTTGTCTTTCTCTTCAGGCCATAAACTCTACTTGTAGTAGCATGGTACTTTATAATCTTCATAATCTTTCTCATTCAAAAAGTTATCAACATAGGCAGAATCTTCAATCCTTCCGTTTACATCTTCTTCTTCTTATTTTTTCCACTCAATACGACTTAGATCATCTGCTCTATTCTTCTCAGTGGGGATCTTTTCCAACTTAAAATCATACGTCCAGATGAAAGCGATCCACCTGCTCACTATTGGATTTATTTGTTGGTGTTTCTTAATGGCACGAATCACTTCAGATGTATCAATCCTTAGGATGAATTCCCTTCCTAGTACATAGTGCCTGAAGCACATGAGGCTATGGATGATTGTGAGCAGTTATTTTCTGAATTGGGTATAACCTCTTTCTGTAGAATTGACAGTTCTGCTCTCAAATCTCAGAGGCCTCTCTTTCCCATTTTTATCTTTCTGGATGAGCACACCACCCAAAGCAACCGGTTCTCCATCGGCCTCAACGATGAAGGGTCTTGCCTCCTCATCATCATAAAATRACATTCCTAGCACCACACCACCATTTTTTAGTTTTTCCTGTAGTGTTTCTGCGGCGGCTTGTATTTTATCATTCCATGCTAAATTAGTCCCTTGCCTTACCATTTCCCTCAGAGGCGCTGCAAGGGTAGCAAAATGAGGAATAAAAATCCTCCAGAATCCACAGACAACCAAGAAGCTTCTGACATTTGTCACTCTCTTGAGTGGCAAAGGCCAGTTTAAGATTTTGTCTATCTTCTTGGGGTCAGGACTCCTACCCTTGAAGAAACATCTGAAGCCTAAGATGATTACTTCGGGCTGGAAGAGAAGGGACTTTGGTCCGCTGACAGTTATATTATATTTTTGAAGTCTCTCTAGGACCATTTTTACTCCTTCAGCATGTTCCCAGACAAACTTTCTGACTCCACCTGCGACCAAAATCTCATCCCTTACCAGAGGTCCTTTTACAGATTTGTCATCAATATAGGGGCTGATTATTTCAGGAGAAATATCTTGCATGACTTATATCATATCCCTCTGAACCACTGTCACACCATTAGTCTAACCTTGAGGCACCACACACATCTGAATAAGCCCTCTTGGCGTGTGCATGACGGTCATTGGTCAGCTAGTGAGATCAATGGAAAACCGATCACAGCCAGAATACAAATCAACTAGAGAATAAATGCATCGACCAGCAAAAGATTCAGAGAGGAGATCAGCATTAGGAAGACTACCTGCGTCACGTACCGTCACAGAGTTGAACTTCTGAAGATTCTGAATCCATCTTAATCTACCCCCTGGTTTCCAAAAGCAAAACCAGTGGTTAGCATACGGTCCATCAACAGGTTCAACAACATTAGATGCAATCTTCTTGTCAAGGTATTTTACAACTTCTGCTTCTTCCTTCAGGGCATACTTGGTCGGCCTATCATTCCATGAAACATGATCAATTGTCCAAATTTTTGCCATTGATCATGTTCACGTCCATCCGCCCTCTTTCTTCATCATTAAAAGAGAAAACATCAGAGAATTCCTGACACACCTTGAAGATATATTTTTTCTCTTTAGGCAGGATAAACTGATCCGAGTCTATCTTCATTGTGTCAAATCTCTCTTCGGTGACTCTATTCCCCAACTTTGCAGACTCTGTCAATGCTTTTATAATCTCCCTCTCCTTTTTCAATGCTGCATCATAATCCTTTTCTATTAGGACTGCCACCGGGTTTTTCTTTACCCCCTTGCACTTTTTTTTTTTTTTTGACCCAGTGACTATTTTCCTAAAAAAGGGTGAGTCGATGCAAATTTTAGTTCCATTTTTTCACCTTTAGCTGCGTCTACAGTTTTCTTGAATGCTTCAATTTGCCCATCCTCATCCTCAAGTTTACCAAGGGCTTTTATCATTTTCGAAATTTGATTGATACCCACTGAAAACTCTTCTTTTGCTTCTTGTTTTCCTTCTCCCTTTAGTCTCTTAACCCTTTCAGCAGAYTCTTCTCTTCTGATTGAATTAGCAGATAATTGATGCTTGAAATCACTTTTTGTGCAGACCATAAAGGCTCGCTCCTGAGCAGTCTCAGGATCTTGTAGGCCAATCCAAGATGACTCCTCATGGCTGAAAAATTGGACCGCCTCCATCTTATGCAAGAATGAAGTTCCAAAGATACAGTCATGGTCGAGATCCGGTACTACAAAACTCAGTAACYCCACAGTCATTGTTCCAACTCTGATAGAYAGATTATCAATTAATCCCGCCACGAACAACTCTCCTGCAATATTGCTAAGTACATTTTGTGCAGGTCTTCAATAGTTAAACTACAAGTCTYCATTGTTCTTCRTGAAAGGAGTATCATCTCTGCCCTAGAGTCTACTAGGRCTAGAATCTTCACTTGATTAATACGAATTCTAAGATATCCACATCCYWSGGTTGCGAATCTCATCTTGCAACCTGGTAGTGACATGTTCACCTGGTTGGGAAAGACTGATCCCAAGTAATTAACTTCCAATTTTTTGTTCTCAATCAACTTTTTCAACTCTTCTTTCAGTTTGGGTGCTAGAGTTATTGCTTCCTGGAAGGACAATGTCACTTCCGTCTCTTCCCGAATTTTAGTAATTACATCAGAAATCATTGTCTCATCATCCAAGTCACTCTTGAGAATATATATATATTTTTTCCCTGTTTATTTTTTCTATGTGAAAGTTCTGGTTCCGTGTCATCAAGGATATTAATCAGTGACTCCTAAGCCTTCCTCCTTTTCTTTTCCTCTATCATTTGAGGCGTCATGCGAGCTTGAAGGTTTCTCGCTTCACAAAGACTGACACTAGGTTCCATGACGAGTTCTGGGGGTAAATGACCATGAAACGACATCATGTTAGCCAGAAAGCGAACCATTTCATTGGAAGAGGACTCGACTAGTTCAGAAGGATTCTAAGAAGTAGAACTCCCTCTCAACGAAGACTCACTTGTAGAAGCCTCGCTAGACACACACTATGTCAATGTTAAGGATTGCAGAGACAGCTCAATCGTGGTATAAGGGTCACTTATTTCCTGTACTAGTTCATTAGGCAACTCTTTAATGAGAAAATGAACATTCACATTAGCCTTTCTMTTCTTTTTCGTCTTCATYTTTTSATCACGTTTAAGAGCAAGAAGTTTCATACCTCCGGGATGCCTGAGGTCCWACTTATTCCATGAACTATCACAGACATGRCCCATTGCATCCTTCTTTGTCACCCCACTCCTTACATCCTCCTCAAGAGGCTTGCRATAGGTGGTAGTGTGACCTCCTTCACCACAATARKAGCAGACAAAACTCTTTTTAGGMCGYTCATCATATTTCCTTCTTTCTCTRTTTCTTTTGTCACMATTTTTTCCTTTTTTTTTARATCTGGAAGAATYTTCATTCTTACCATAACCTTCAKYATCATCATCATCATCGYCATCCTCTTCACTTTYAACTTTCTTYTTCCCTCTATCATCCACARCATGGGTTGCAGGCCTTGCAGGCATAAAATTARCCATCACTTTCGGAAGAATATTCTCARCACCCAGATTGTTCCCTTTGTTCATAGTATTCTCAGTCTCCTAATCCTTGGCTAAAGTASTGATCTGATCTAGTGACCATTTCTTATGAGAGACTGTAGGCAGAGTTCTTACAATTGCAACCATTTCATCCCATCTGAGAGGATAGTATTRAGCWTGATTGAGAACGGCCTCCTTTCSRTGTCAGTGAAATTTGTCAAAAATATATGGCACCTCTGAGCTTCGTCCAAATAAGGGATTCTTCTTGTTGTTCGAATGAAGGTCTGAAGGAAAACATTGAAAATGTCATACTTAGCTCTTCTGACGTTGAGTAAATCCTTGGTTGTAGTTAGGACTAAGTCTTTCTCAAATTCTTTTTTCMTTCTCTYTTTGACCTCTTCCCATGTRGTGGCACTTTCCATTAGTTCTGAACAGTCAATCTTGAGTCAGTATCACAATAAGATAAAAGGTGTTTAAGTCGTTGCTTATCAGTCAAGCCATAACTGAGACCAAATAATTCATGCTCATCCAGAAAATCATTTACTTGAGGCCCTCTGAAAYATGGAATTCTCTCATCTGGTCTCTTTGCTCTTGCAATGTCTGACCCTCCTTTGATTRTGTCRACTCTCTCAACCAATTACCGTATAACCCCAACCAAGGCYTCTTCATTGGTCCCTGCAAATGAACTTGGTCTTYCTCGTTCTCCCATTTTGACCATATATTTTTCTRGGTATTCTCTTCTCTCTTCCAATCACTCTTGTCCTCTTCTTCCTTGTCTCTCAATCTCTCACTCTTCTTGCAAGGGATACAGGTTCGTTCCTCTCTTCTCTTGTCTGTTCTACCCCTTGAGAATTATGTACATAYAGAGTAAAAGCAATAACGGATTGGGTAGTGATTAGGGGCAAKGCAATTTTTCTAAGCCTTCCAATGTAGTCTTCAATCAATTMTCTTTCATCATCCCTACCCAATCTTCTATTATACCCCTTTATAGTWCCCCGAATCATAAAATATMGAGTCAGGTCTATAATCTCATAATCAAATTGCATTGTTTACGTCCCGCCSTTGATCTTTCTCGCAAGAGACACCYGTTCCTGAGAAGTGTGGTATGATACTCTCTTAGTAGTTCCCACTTTCACCACCTTTAATAAATAGTTTATCTCAATCTGATCAGTGACAATTCTCAAGGCAGAATCTCTCATGCGATCGAAGAAAGGCTGCAAAAACTCAAGCTCATCCAGGGTAGAAAGATTCTAGTCAGAGATCCGAAGAGTCCCTTCTACCTTAATTATTCTACCTTCCAACACAATACCTAGGGTCAGCTTTTCAGTTAAGCTGTGCATTGCTTATCATCATAAGCAATATCTGAAAGGTAGATCTCAGGTTGGACATAGTCAGGGATTTCGAATCTGTGTTCAAAGGTACTCAARAGCAGGGATTTTATCATAACARTAGAGTCTTTTTCTCTTGCTCTACCAATCTCAGTAATAGCTTCTAACAGCAGCATACCAATCTCGCCTATCTTCAAATCCCTTAGCAAGTRAAAACTCAGGGAGTCTTCTAAATTCCCTCACTTCYWCTCCCCRAGTTACTTTCYTTTTTAGCTTCTCTAACCACTYTTTTRTCCGCTCAAGGCTGACATACGCCCYTTTTAAATATTTCAGGTAGTCAACCTCCTCCTCCAGACTGTTAGAGGAGTAAACCCTCACATCCAAACTGTCAGAGTTCAGAAACTTAACTACCGGAGTATGAAATACTATACGTCATTCCCAACAAATCTCATGCCTCAAAATTACAAAGGGATTATCACGCCATATCACCTCATAAAGTTTACCCCTCACAGTAGTTATCCTGACTACTGAGAATATTCTTCTTGGGCTCTCTCCACTTTCCATGCAAACTTTATCATGGCATACCAACTGTCATTCGATAGGTTGATATCAGGTAAGGGAGGAGCTGGGAGTCTATCAAAGACAGTAAATCGAGTTGATCCAGTGAAACATCTGTTTTCTCTCTCAAGCCTCTCTTTCTCTTTCAGTACGACTTCTTCAGCAATTCTCCAGCATCTTCTATACACAGCATCAACACTTCTTTATTTTGGGACATAGATTCTCACATCATACACATCCTGATCCGTGAAATAAAATGTCAGTACATATAACCGTTCCTGCTCCCATCCACTCTCAACCATCTCATATCTGACAATCTCATAAGGGAACACGTCTTTCTTACTTAGAGTATTCAGTGACTTTAGGAGATACTCAACTTTCTCTTTACTTGGGCTTAAACCTTTGCCAAACTTCAGCCTTCTCTGTTTGATTTCCTCTGCTGAAATCTCTTTAGTTCTCATGACCACCGTTTCTTTTATCCCTCGTCAATACCATATTGATAATTGACAACTAGTCACTCCCATCACAATAACTGTTAGGTATGGGAGGGATCGGAACAGTCTCATATGTCACTGACATTAAACCCCATTCCACTTTCTTCTTCTGCTTAATTAAATCTGACTTCTCACCATAAAGAGACTGGATTGCAATTTCTCATAGTCAGTTGAAGGTCTCACCATCGTTACAGTCTCTCTTCTTGAMATAGGGACGGATATCATAAATATCTTCCTCCAAGAAGCGGGTTAGCACCACGCTGATGGCCGAATTGCCAGAACGGTAGACCCAACAATGTTCATACTGATAAGGGAATATTCCTTTTGTAGTCACTYTCGAGAGTTCTCTCAATRCATCTGAAGTTAGCATTCTTGATGAAATCCCCGARCTCTTSATTTTTTCTTTCCTTTCTCAGTGTTCAAAGGACATCATAGGCTCATGAGGCATACCTGAATTCAASTCTRATTCTCTCTGCCAATAATATCAATCTCCTTCTCCGGTCCAGCGTGGTACCTCRCACAAGGAAGGAATAAGACTCAGTTAGCAGYCGTGAYTCTCAAGAAAATCGAGACTCAATGGAGATAATAAAATAAATATGAAGTCTGTAATATTGTCAACARTTCTCACGTCCTAATCAAAAGCTCAAAACTACTTGCTRACCCAGGCTCRTTTCGGACACGAAAATTTTTCACGTCCCCGACAACGGCGCCATTTTTGTCGCACTTTTTCCAGTCGGGACACTTTAGGCGATCGAAAAGCCAACAGACTGTCACGCAGGATTTTAGCTGAAGTTGCACTAGGTAAAATAAATTAAATAATGCAAATCTCTTCCTGTTGTGTGCGTTCGGCTTCGAGCGAGACCCTTCAATTGCGGTCTTCGACTGTCCTTGGTCTTAGGAACCTTTAATTTTGATTCGGAACAACAGAGAATCAAACAAATAATAACCATAAAATTATGGAGTGCTATGCGTGCATCAATTATGTCAATCTGATTTAAGAACTGTGACAGAAWCATTCACGATTGCAATCATCARGCAAGGACAATGCAAGAAGCAGGACTGTCTGACTCGAACAATAACAGRAGCAMATGACTAAGGGAAGAATGAGAACTGATAATAGTCTTAGGGAGTACATATGGAAGAGAGCATGACCAGCACCAATCAAGAGTCCTCACTCAACCCTCTGAACTTCACTCTCCATCTGTCACTTTGYTGCCTRTCGTCTGGGCTTCTTGCCATGTCTCTGAGGTTGTGGYTTCTGAATGTAAAGSYACCTGAAGMCCACTTGTTCCAAATACTTCCAGCCAAGTCCCATGATACGGAAGTCAAGCATGGCACAAAATTCCTCCCCTAGTGTGGGGAGATAGGGCTGAGAGAAAACGCCCCTCTTRRGATGTGGGGACTCGGAGGGTTCTGTCACCGCCCATAGTCAATCTCTACTGGCGATATGTATCTCTTAGCGAAGTCCACCAGTCCACCCCRGTAAGAGCCGTCTGTAAGGTAGTATGGGACCGGTGGTTTGGGATAGTCAGTGAAAAACTTAGGGCCGAAGCTATAGACTATCTTTGTGCTCCCCTGGATCCTCTCAGCTTTCCATTGCACGAACCCAGCTGCTGCGGCCCACACTCCATCAAAATGAGGGTGTGTCTCATTCCGCTTTTTCATAAAGATCCGCAGGTCGATGATTGTGCCGTCAGCGAACTTAGTGAGGACGACGAAGATAAGCAGATCTTCTCGCTTAAATCCGTCAATTCTGACATACTTGTAGGGAAACTCTCTTTGGCTGCTATCAGATTAAGGTTGTCGAGGACCGACTGGTCCAATGTAATGGGATTGATCTCTCTCATGAGCTCAATTGAACTGATATTTTCTGACAGAAAGAAAAGAAGCTGGTTTTTAACTGATGAGTGTATGAGTSAAAGTTACTTGGTAGGATAGAGTCTTACGCAAACCAAACTGAATGTCTGGTTGGGAAGTTGCTTAATGACTGGTTGAACACTGATTGAAAGTTGATCGTGTGCTGCTTGATTACTGTTGAATACTGATTGAAAGTTGATCGTGTGTTGCTTGATTATTGTTGAATATTGATTGAAAGTTGACTGTACGCTGCTTGATTACTGTTGTCAGCACCGAGTCCTTCTCACTAGTAATTGCGTTGAGTATTGATCCCAGGCAACAACACTGGAGTACATTTCATTGCTGAGCACTACTCACTGATAACAGCGCTGAGTACTGTCCACTGTCGAGCACTGCTCACTGACAACAGCGCTGAGTACTGTTCACTGCTGAGCACTGCTTACTGATAACAGCGTCGAACACTGAAGCAGTCTGTTACTTACTAATTGGATTCACTGGCGAAGTCCTCAAGGAAAAGATTTTGAGCACTCTCAAAACTCTCTTTGACTTCTCCCATGCCTGTTCGACCATCTCAGAGAACGGGTAGGTGTTGTGCAGTCTTTTGTCTAGTTCATAAATATAGAGGGTGCTGTGTAATTTTGAGTGTTGACTGGGTGCTAATTGAGCATTGTCTAACTGTTGATTATGAATTTGATTAAATGCCAGCCAAAAACTGATGATCTGGGCCCGGTCACTTGACACCCATGACATTAACCAAACCACAGTTTATTGATGAATGCTTGGTAATATGAAACCTTCTGTAGGATTTCAGATTGTTGGGGGTCGTTCGCTGCTTGGAAAAACAAGTGTAACTCCAAGGTAGGGTCAGGTCGTTTTAGCGCTCACTTGAGCTTCTTTCTGGCCYCCTCCACAGTTTCCATCGAAGATCCAGTACTATGTAACTTGYCYSTATGATCATAGAAATTAAATACATACTCAATAAATTTCTTCTCACCAGCCGTCTGAACCGCATGCTCTCTTTGGGTTAACTGRTGCAACTTCATATCCAAGCACGCCCCTTCTTCCCATCCTTCACTCTTATCTGTGTTTGATTCACCGTTCACCACCAAAATCTCGCCCCCTTTTATGTCTCCCAACAACAAAACTCCAGCGTTGAAAAGAAAAATTAATTGCACTTGACCTTGATGAGTTTTGTAATCAGGAAAGACAACGGTTCCCAGACTCAAGTCATTTATAATTAGTTCACTCCAACTGTTGAGGGTCGTCCAACTCCTGCCCCAAACAACAAAAAGAGTGGGTCACGGTGGCTAGCCGTGATCAGAACCTGCAATTACCATCTGCGCTGAATCATGGCTTTCTAACCATAACACCGACCAGTGGCAGGTCTACATGCGACGAGATATTCCCCTTACAAAATAAGTCAAAAGGAATCGCCAAAACAATCTTCCAACACAACAGACAGACCTTGCCAGGGTAGCCAATCAGACACTGCTTATAACAAGAGCCTCTCGAGGAAATTATATAATCCGAGCAAGAAAGGAAATCTCATACGAGTAGTACTCGACAAGCCTATAATGGGAAATTTTATCAGAAAGGGGGCGGGGGTAGCTGTCAGTGGATTCAGTGCTGCTTTTGTAGGGTCTATACCGAGTTCACAGAATCCGCACCAAAGTTCGCTAATCTGAGTTCATCAGCTGTGTCTGAACTCAAACATTACAGAGTCTAAAACTGATCTCGTAATTGACTATGYCGAGTATTATCCGAATTTAGTAATAGCCTTGGCTCAKAARGTCTATCTGTCAGCCTGATAGAGGTTGTCTTTTACCGAGCAGCGATTGAGCYCATGAGGGTCTGATTCTGCATGGCCAGAAAACGAGTCCACATCCACAGGACTTTGCGACMTGTCTGTCGAGTCAGCACTTGGTCACTTACTGACTGAACTACCTACTGCGTAACACTTGAGTTCACCAAATCCAAGCGTAATTAAATTGAGACCGCGCTGAGTCCTCCAATTCTACARCGAATTGCCTGAGTCCTTACTGAATTGTCTGAGTCTAGTTTGAATGGTTTGAGTCCGATCCAAAYGTTTGAGTCRGATCTGAATGTCTGAGTCTGCCCAGATTGGCCAATCATTGATCAGACCGCATCCGSTTAATTGAATCCACGMAACTAGGCTTAGGTCCGAAGACCTCATTCGTGAAGCTCATTCTGCAGGAAGTTAGCCAACTACTCTCTGAGCCGACTGCTCGCTAGTTCTGCATCTCACTGAGCTAGACAAGTTTGTACTCAGTTGTCTGTCAGTTGCGTGCGACACGGCAAGGACAGTCTACTGATTTGCAGTGCGAGACTCACTTACTCGTTCACACACAACGAAGCGRCACAATTGATTAGAAAATGCACCGCTCACTTCTTGACAGCAAAACCATTTGTACCCATRTCATAGTATAACACCAGATTTCTCCCCGCCTGATTCATTATATTTAGCAGGAGAAAATGYCAGGGATCAACTAATTACCACTCGAGTCAGAAGGCTGTAGCATACATTCTTGCTTCAAAAACCCTGAGAAAATAACTGAGGTTTTCTGCTGCTCCTTCTTATCACGTGACCCGTGTCAGGTGGACAGCATGGCTGACCCGAGTAAGGACTGGGAGTAACTCAGTCTCCATCCAGGARKAATTTAACTAACAAATGGATKATCATTTTTAGGACCTGTCGTTTTCTGCTCATTGGACCATAAAATCGGGTTATTTCGCTCTGTCTTACGTTTTACAGGCATCACACTTCCAAGGCTGGCGCGCATKATCAGAGTTAGCACATTRGCAACCGATGCTTCTCTGGTCCGCTTGCTAACTTTTGCGAACTGGTATTGTCCCACTCTTTTAACGGAAGAYACGTAGGTACCAATCAGAGGGAAATGACGRCTATTCACCCTCGCTCGTACTTAGAGGAAATAAATTAAAACCAATCGAGCCATAAGTGATTTCGTCATCTTAAAATTACATTGTGAACGCAATGCAGCACTTAGCCTCGTCAAGCGACCAATGAGTTACCAGGTGCGAGACCAACCCAACAACTTTAGATAAATCGTCAAAAGCAACTCCCTYAATCTTGCAGGACATTAAGTTGATTATGYGTATACAGGGTTTCCACTTTGATYRGGGAAACACAAATTATTGTCACCAACGAAACTAATCATTTATCGGCGTGAATAATCMCCMTTTTTATCAGATCTCTCTGTAATACATTTCAACGGTCAATTCCCCGCACACCGTAAAATCCTTTATGGCTTATCCTGCTCAACTCGCAAAATATATATATATATATATATATATATCGAATATCCCGTCTCGTTAGCACCAATCGGACAAGCCAATCAACCTCACCTTCTTTACAAGTGTTTCGTCTGGGTTGATCTTAACGAGAACTAGGCAAGCCCAGAGAAGCTGACGTCACTCGCCTAGCTCATCGCAAGGCATCCTCCGAGATGGCTATCCCCAAAGAGAACCTTAACTTTATTGTTGATAAAAGTCATGCACAGTGCTCGAAAGGGGCCAATAGCAAACGTTTGATCATCTTCTACCGCAACGATAACAGTCCATACATTTGTGGTCTCGACGACTAACTCAATATGACATGTGACCTCCTTTGGCATAAGTCACCTCCGCGCCCGTCTCTCGTCGTCAATTAAAGCGTCCAAAATACTTATATTAATGCAAATAGGAGTAGTCTTTAATTATAATAAGTGAGAGCAAGCGCTGACCTTAGTCAGCAATTGGTGGTTTCTTTGCGATGATCCAACCTTCATTCAGCCCTCATCTCTGCCTAAACATCCATCTACCTCCTATTAACCGTTGCCACCGCTTATTACAATACTCCCTCTTCCCTTAGCCTGAACACTAGCCCCGGTTATCTAATAGGGTCGTTCTAGCCTTGTATCGAGTCAGCGTTTCCGAAGTAAAAGAGAGGTCCAGGCAACTGGGGGAAAGAAACACGGCATTGATCACCAGTTCACACGACCCTCAATTCAAGACGAGGCTTACCAGCGTTCCGACTCAGCAGAGTGCACCCCTCAAAGTCAAGAAACACACTAGTCATTCCCGCCTCCGCAGAGAAAGCCTAACTAAACATTAAAGCTGACCATTGCGGATATTTGAGGCGGACAGCAGAGCCTAGTCGACAAGTAGAGATCCCGTTCACTTATACAGCCAAACTGACGCCTCACTATCGCACCCTTCTTCATACACCCCACTGACTAGATAAGCCAGAGTAAAGTCGCCAACAATCCCCCGTGCAGGGTCCCTCCGACTTCGGCATATGTCGCASASGGGTACATAGCCSTGCTCGACCTCACTCTCTCTCTTTTGACTGTTGCGTGYGTCTTTCTCGATGTCAGCATYGCTTCTCCGTCTYGCCCTTACTTGTCCATTARCCCTCCACACGCACAAGCAACATCCGGCTTTGTCACATCGTCACACACGAGTCTCACACGGTGAGTATGCTAAAACCTCTCGCCYTTGMCTGCTCGTTAAAGAGGATCGCGACAACGATCCCTCACTCTGGTTCTCTCGCATGTCCACCCTGTCTTGTCRCAYACTGAAGTCAAGTTGACGTCAGCATTCCAAGCACGCATGCGGCACTTGCCTCACCCAAAGGTCTGGTGCCTCTCTCGTACTYACAGTCTCTAAGAGAACAGAGTCCTCGCTACTCCAAACCAGGTAATGTTGACGTCAACTCTTTGGACACGCTCCCTGCGCGCGCTCTCCACACAGCCTAGCCCCTATCTCGTAYCCACAGTCAATCATGCCCCTGCTGCTCCCTCGTAGCAAGCGTACCCTCTCACAGTCACACTCGACCTCTAGACGGCGTAGCCGCGCTTCATCAGCACGGAACTCGTACAAGTGGTGAGGCTGACTGTCCCAGGCCCGGGGCGGTCGGAAAGATGCGCGCTCGATCTCACTGCAGCCCAGTCTCTACCTGCCCGTACCAGCTTCGCCACACTGTCTCTCTACTCGCCCACTCATGTTGACTTCTGCGAGTGTCCCTCCTTTCGTCCCTGCCACTGTGATTATCCGCGCTCCTTTCCTCTGCCTCCCGTTCTCTCTGTCTCGCGTCCTCTAGGCCTCAACTATCTCGAGCTCGCCTCGAGTCCGCCCTCCACACCTTGAGCCAGCGGGTGGTTCTTGCGAAC
>BFEA01000102.1:2863714-2874731 GCA_003427395.1 Chara braunii
TAGCTTTGGGTTAGTCCGCATCCCCACCTCCTTAGCCCCTTCCACGTTAATTTTTAGTCTCACTTCGTCACCCCCATCGTAATTGAGCATCACAGTGATCCAAGGCCCTTCCCCAAACATAGGCTTCCAGCGAGCCTGATGGTACCAGTAGCCCGGTCTATAGTCGTGCAGTGCCATAGCCAGGCCTTCCTCAGCAGACCCTGCACCAGCTCAGTCCTCCGTCCCAAGCAGTCAAGGCCAAACTGCTTAGCGTGCAAAACAGACGCACGCCGGCCATCCCCTGTTCACCCGCTAAGACCGCGTTGCCTTCTGCCTGCCATTAGCCAGTACTCAGCATAACACGATTACCCAAGACTTGCTAGCTAAACACCAGTCCCTTTTTCTTCTTATAAGATTTTAATCTGTCGTGACCCCTGAGCTCTAAACAGGGGATCAAACTAATAAAGCGCACTAATAAAAATAAAGAAAAATACTTTATTGGGAGGGGGGAAATTAGAACCAGTAGACAATAGTGAAACTCAGAGAAAGCGCGCCTTTCACTTCAAAAGCAGACCGTCGACCTACCCCTATCGGGTGCCCGTGTCCGATGGTAAGGAGGGGACTTATGACCCTCCATTCGGGGTGATAAGTTTCCTACCGATGAGGCCGCGGGTGGCCCCTCTTTTAGGGTCCTCCCACGCGACGCCCAGCCAGGCAGACTTAGCACAAATGATTTACGAGGAATCGTGCCACCCTAGGCCGTCAGGCAGTAATCGTCGCTCATAAAACGAAACGTCGGCCTCCCCTGCGATGTGACAGAACCCAATAAAGGAAATCCTCGCCTGAAAATCGGTAAGTTAATAATAATAATTGTAATAATAATAATAATAATAATAATAATAATAATAATAATAATAATAATAAAAGAAAAAGGAAACCCAATCAATGCAGTGGACAAACGTCGCTGGATTATTCCAAATTAAAGCAATGGTTTTGATTCTCATGCTGATCAGGCGTTCTGCCTTCTCTTTTTTTTTATTTTTTTTATTTTTTTATTTTTTTTATTTTCCTTTTACCCCTTTGCTCCGTTTTTCCTTTCCAACAGCAATCTGTTTTCGTGCACCTAAACCATAACCCTGTAGAGCTGCGCTAGGCGCGCAATAGAAAAGAAAGCGCCTATCCCTCTACCTCCGCGTCCCAGGGCGAACCCAACGGCTACCATGGCCAGAGGTCGGTTGTGCTCTGCTGTACAGCAGGGCGCTGAGCCTGCGTGGACCAATGGAAAGCCCTGTGGCGCACCTTCTGCCGAAGCAGGCACCAACAGGACCAGTCCACGTCAAGGTACGACCCGGGTACTGAAAATTGCAATTCAGGAACATACCTACAGACCGCGGACACCAAGCAAAGACTTGGTACGGGGAGGAGGGCCCGGACACCGCGCCCTTCGACAACGGGAACCTATCCTGTCGTAGGGGATTGCGGAATATATGGCTGGCGCATCCGGCTAGAGCGGCGAAGGGACAATGCGACCTCGTCCGCCTTGGCGGTTCGCGGGGTTATTTTGCGTCATTCCCGAGTTGTGTCTTGGTTTTGTTTAACTCCTGCGTGACATGGCCGGCAGGGCTCCTGCGCTTTGCAAAAAGGCAGGAGCCGATGCGCTCGACAACGTTATGGTCGTGTGGAGCGGGCCGTTGTTGTTGCGTTTTTGTTAGTAACGTTGGTGGCGCTTTTCGATTACGACGAAGATCTCCTACCGGTGCAGCTCGATATTATGCTCATGGTCCTCTCCTCTGCAACTTAGATCTCCGAATCAACTTGTACCTAGTCGCAGTTGGCTGCTAGGTACATTTGTATGCTACGATCCTACAAAGAGAACGGGGCTAGATGGAGGTAAGAAGAGAGAGAGAGAGAGGAGGAGGGCAGACTTACAGGCACACCCACATCGTTTTTCCGAGGGCATGGTAACCAAGCGATCTCAAGGAAAGAAGCAGGTGGGGCCTGTTCACAACCAATCGAGTGAGCGGAAACGATGAGTTGTGTTGGATTGAGTGGCCGACTCGCACCTTGCTGCTGGAACTGGCCTCCGGAGGGGGAACTCATTTGCAACTCAAGAAGTCAAACTTCACGGTGTCACGGGTTTCGAATAGGGCATCTCACATCCCGAAGTCTTTGACGTTTTTCTCGTATGTTTGTCGACGTGTTGTGCATATGTGCCTTCTACCCGCTGCCTGGTTGATCCTTTGGGTAGTCGTATGTCTGTCTCAAAGGTTAAGCCATGCTCGTATGAGTGTGGGCACGTTGTACTGTGAGACTGCGAATGACTCATTAAACCAGTTATCGTTTATTTGATGGTTTCCTTATCACTTGGATGACTGTGGTGATTCTATAGCTAAATTTTTGCAGCATGTCCCGACATCTGAGAAGGGTGTATTTTTATTGGATAAAAGACTGATCCGGGCCTACCTCGAGTTGCCCGTATCCGACCGAAGTCATGACCTGTTTTAGTGAAGGCAGAATACCAACAAAGAATGTGGGAGTGAGTGACTGACAAAGGAGTTTGAGGAAGGAAGTGACAAAAACGAGGAGGAGCTTTATTACGTACCTGCTTGAAACTGTTAACGACAAGTGTTGGTGAGCGCTATGTGGCTCGAGCCGTGGAGACTGTATACAATGATCTGTTGTCATGATTTTGAGTTGCGCTAATATAATATCTTCATTTTTGAACTTCAATACGACTCTGCTGAACTCTTATATGAGCGCCATTGTTCGGGAAGTGTGGTAATCACACGTCGCTCGCAACTATCGAGTATGGGGGCATGTGTCGGATCGCAACAATAGTCTACATGGTCAATATATGCATACTGTTTATGCATGATACTGCGAATTGTTGCGCAGGGCACCGTGCATGGTTGTCTTATTTACGTTGCTGCAAGGCGTTGTGCATTGCAGAGCTTATTGTGCCTTATTGCTTGTATCGTGTTTGTGCTACTAAACTTTGCTACTGTGCACTACTTCTGAGTCGGGTTGTAGCACACCGCTTGTTGAGCACACTGTTGTCGGGTTTGCATTTCTACTTTGTTTTTATGAATAGAACACGAGAGAGTGTATTCTATTCGGACACGACCTAGGTTGCGCAGCGACGGTTTGATCGGCGGGAAGCGGCACCGTAGTTTTCGGTGAAGTATTTAAGTGACAAACTTGAAAGAGATCACTATTGCGATTTGGAGGACCGTCAGGAGGTCGCCACTCTACGTCCTGGTCGAGGTTTGACCAATTCACAACGTTTTTGGCTACCATTGCGGAACCCTTAGGCACAAAACCTTCTCATGCGAGTCTGAGAGCACCCTCCTTGTATCTGAGTGACTAAATATCTCTCCTTTTGTCTTTCTTACTCTCAGTCTAGTCTATTTGGTTTAGAGAGCAAGGCGGTAAGCGGGATTGGAAACCCGTAATCTGCGCCAAGACCTCTGTGGGAGTTCGGCCCACCGATTGCGGGAGCTCCGTCGGAGCCTAGGTGAGGTCTTGGAGGTAAAGAATTGTCAAGTATACCTCCTTTGCCTCGAGTCTGACCCCACTATGCCTCTACCACTACATCTCTTCAGTTTTGTTTTTGTTTTGACTGAAATCAGACTAAGGGGTGAACCCGAAGAAGGTGGGAGGAAGGTAGTATTGTATGCATGTGATTGGGTCAATCAAAGGTTGAACACTGTTTCTAAGTTGAATGACCCAGTGCTATATTTATTGTTTGTTTTCTTAAGGACCACACATTGACTCTAAGATGAATGATCTGGTTGCTGTGTTTATTTTTGAGGGTTTCCTTCTCTTATTTTTTAGACTAAGCATTGTTTCTAAGCTGAATGGCTTGGTCTATCTGTTTCTTTTGGGGTTTCAGACTGAAGTTGGGCTGAATGGTTCAACTTCATACTTTTATGTGTCTTGAGATAGACTGAACATTGTTTCCAAGCTGAATGGTTCAGTCTCATGTTCTATTTTGAGAGAGGATTTTGGTGAAGGGCTGCGCATTGTTTCCAACCCGAATGGTTTAGCCTGAAGTCAAACTCTAAGCACAAATGAGTATAATTGGAAATATTTTATGTATATTTGCATGTGAACAGACAACTGAACATTGTTTTCAAGCCGAATGGTTCGGCTTAAGTCATATCATTAAGAAGAGAGCTAACGTTAAGAGTATAATTGCAAGTAAATTGGGCAAGCTGAGCATTGTTTCTAAGTTTAATAGGTCAGTCCGCTGCCTGCATTTTAAAGACAGGTCAGAGAATTATTAGATATTGGATATTTAAACAGTCCATAGCAACTCAGCAGGGTTTCTAAGTTGAATGACTTAGTCACATGCCCAAAGAAGAGAGAAGTAGTTCTGCAATATGTTCATGTATAATCTAAGGAATGTTAGGTATTGTTTCTAAGTTTAATGGTCTAACGTTATGCCATATGTAAGATGAGTAAAGGAGTAATCATCTAGAGGATCAATAAACTATCTTATAAGAAAACAACTTGGGACTTTAGTGATAGTACTTACCTATTGTAGTATGGATTTGCATGTGATTGATTGTGAGTTTTACTCGCTTTGAGTTGTAGCTTGGATATATAGTTGCCTTAAATGCTCGTAATGTGTTGGAGTTCTTTGAGTTAGTTCAATTTCTGCATTTTCTGGATAAGTTGATTTTCGCATACTTGAATTTTTATAAAATTTGGAAAGTTATTATTGATAAGGGAAGTGTTGTCTAAATTTCTGCAGATCCAAGGAGTTGGTCAAATTTTATCTTTGAAAAATTTTAATTTTTGTATTAGTTCATATCTGGCTTAGTGAGAGAAGATTAACAACAATCATATTTTTCATCACCACTTCAGGACACTCTTCACCACTTCAGGATGCAGTCTGCCTACAAAGGTGGTTTTCAGGGTCTTAGGACCTTTCACCACTTCAGGACCATTCAAATATGAAAATCCTGAATGGTCCTGAAGTGGTGAAAGTTCCGAAGACCCTAAAAACCCGGTTTAGGCGGTTGCGTCCTCAAGTCGTGAAAGACGGTTTTCATGTGTTTTGACCTTTCATCACTTTAGGACCATTCATGATTTTCAAACTATCCAAAACTCTCACTTGACCACTTCAGGACACCCTTCACTACTTCAGGATGCAGTCTACCTAAACAAATGGTTTTCGGGATCTTCGGACCTTTCACCACTTCGAGACCATTCAGGATTTTTAGACTGCCCAAAACTCTCACTTCAGAATTTTCATTCTTGAATTCTTAGCTACCCGATAACCGCTTGTGGGCTCAGTAAAAATATGGGAAACCCACTTTTCTATGGGAGATGCTGCCCAAATTTTTACTAAATCAAGGAGTTAGACAAAATGTAACCTTTTGAAGTCATAATTATTTTGAATTTTGTATTTAACTTTGTATAAATTTTGAAAAGGCACTTTTTCTAGAGGAAGTGCTGCAAAAATTTTCCTTGTTTTGAAGAGTTATATTATATTTTGATACGAAAGATTTTTGATAATGCACTGTGTATAGGGGAGGTGCTCACGAAATATTTTTTATTTTTTTAGCATTTATTTAGAAGCAAGTGTAGACTAAGTCTGCTGAGAAATATAAGTAAGATGTGATATGGAAGTTTATTCTCCATACACTTAAAATTTAGTTTGGAAATTGGTATGTGTTGTGTTACATGTTATTTTTTGACAATTTTGACTCAAGATGTGATTAGTTTCAGTCCGATCCAACGAGGATCATCTTCTATTATCTTTTATAATAGGTAGGTTGTCGATTCGTAGGTTCATGATACAACTTTACTTACACTTGTACCTCAACTTAATGCTTTAGCCCTTATGAGTTTTGATATGTTTCTTTGAAGGTTTTAAACAGATTTATTTTCATGGTCATTATAAAGGACTGAGTTTTTATGAAAGGGCAGATAATGACTGGGGTTTAAGTATGTAAGGCGTGGTGTGAGCTACAGGGAAGAGTAAAGTTGACCACACTGATGTATGACAATGTGTTTTGTTCGTGTGCGTATGTTTTATGCATGTTAGTGTTTGGAGCTTTGTGTACGAGTTTTACCTTGGAGGCAGTAAGAATGGCAACCATATATTGTACGATCTACGTACCTGGCGGGTTTATCTTTTCCCCTTTCTAATTTATCTCAAGTTCTAATTTATATGTGTGTTGGGGTGCTTGTTTATTTATTGGTTGATGATTTTGTTGTTTGAAGTATTATAGTTAGACGTTAAGGTCCATAGTGGTTGTCAAAGTCAAACCCCTTGACCTATTTTCAAGTCTCCGCTGATGGAACCCCACTTTCAGTGTTAGGGGTGTTCAACCACTACAAAGGGTCAAGGCCCGCCTTACCACTCGTATGCGCAGGGTCCAAAAAATGGCAGAACTTGCAATCGCCTTCACGATTGTCTAGCGTCGAGAGGTTTACCCTCAAGACGCGTGCCAAGCGACACTTAAGTGTCGAAAGTAACCCTAAAAAGCTTTGAGGACCATATGATTATAGGTATCATATAGTACACCACTATTGCGACTGCTTTCGTACTCATGCATGGCTAGTCGATAAGATGAAGCGTATCCCCGCGATATTTATTATAAGTCTCACGTGTGATGCCCAAATGTTTTTCTGTGTTTGAAAGGTAATGGGTTGGATACAAAAACGGACTAGGCATGATTTATGAATGAAACTTGATTTTGTTTTGGAGTGGTGTTTCGTGTGATTAGATGGACCATCCTAGTCGACTGACGTCGAGTCACGCTTGGGACATCAGCCCCCAGAGCGTCATTTCGCATACAAGTCCGATTAAGACGTTCGACCTCACGTACCCCCAATACTACAACGTACGAGAAGCGTCATCGGCTGGGCCACTTCTGCGATTGCAACTTAGCCGCTTTCGCATGTGGTTCGGTAGCTCGGCATGGATACGTCTGTCCAAAGGTCGTGACAACCCCTTGGGCAAAGGTAAGTTGTACCTCATATGACCCTATCCTATTGTAGGGGTTCGCGAGGCTGGCACACTCGGTCGGAGCGGCGAAAGCTCCACTACAAAAAACATCCTGCGTGACGCAGCCGGGAGGGTCCCCCTAGTACAGGACCGATGCGCTCGATAGTGCGACCGTTCTTAGTTGTGAGATCTTAAAGATCGCACAGTTAAAAAGGTCGTGTTGTCAATTCAAACCCCTAGGCTTGCTCTATCAAAAGAGCTAGCCCAGTCGGCAAACTTTAGCATCGATTCTCTTATCTGCGGCATATGAAACTAACATGTTTACCTATTGGCTAGCTCTTGCTCCTAGCAAAGCAAGAGCAACCCTTCTATATGAAGGGCTTTGTCCACATTTGCCGGTTTGTTTGTGGCCGAGCAGGCTCTGCCTGTCTGCCTCTTTCCCATTGACAGTTGTCCGTCTACGGCTTGAAGGTTACTCAACTGGGTATACCACAACGCCGGTTTTTCAAACCTTGGTGCGAAGTCAAAACCCGCGAGTCCAATAATCTAAAAAAATAAACAAATAGGCATCCCATTTCTCCCTCGCTGCGGTCTCGTGTACTGTGTGGCCGCTCCTTTTAGCCTACTCAGACCTTGAATAAGCCTTGCGACATTATTTTAAAAAAATGATAGATTAAAATTTATTGTTTCACGAGTCAGACGTCCTTGCGACCTTATTAAAAATGGAACAAAACCAATCACACCGCCTATCCCGTACGTTAGCACACATCCAAATTCAAAAGATTTTAGCCTCTAAGTCATAAATCATGTATGAATAAACTTCTAGCAGTGCGTCATCCTCATCAAGTAAAAAGTTGCCATGAAAGTCAGACAACGTCCGAGATACAAAAACACCGAGCAGATACCCTTGTAAGGATTTCTGATACGAGAAACATACTTCGGGATTTTCATGAAATACTTTGTTATATTTTGAAGGTATATGCCTTATGGATTCGTTGTTCTGTTAGCAATACACACTTCCAGTTTTTCGTGAAATAGTTAATAATATTTCGAAAGTATATACCCTACAGATTCAGTGTTTCGTTAGTCAAATACACTTTGGGATTATTGTGAAAGACTTAGTAATATTTTGAAGGTATATATTATATAGATTCATTGTTTCATTCGCGAAACACACTCTGGGATTTTTGTGGCATACAATAGGACGGACTCGCCGGAATGACTGTCCGTGATTATCAAGACAATGGGGATGGAGAGGAGGGAGATGGAGATGGAGGTGGAAGGGGTAGTGCAACTCTGACGCAGACTCAACACGTGGAGGGGTATCCGAGTCGTCGGTAACTCGGTGAGATACGATATCAGAAACAACGAACTCCTTGTGATTGTCCACCATGTTCACGGTAGGTGGAAGACGCTCGTAAGGGCGTCCGACGAATCGCTCGGACGGTCTGCGATAAGGACGCAGCAAGGAGATATGGTAAACATTGTGTACTCGAGCGTGCGTCATGAGCCGAAGAACCGACGCATGAACTTGCGAAGCGTATCCGCATCGAGCTGCAAGTGGCGTGCGCCGATGAGCACATTGTTACCGACTTTGAATGGATGATTCATTCTCGATAGGTTTGCTCGTGTGGCTATGTGAGTCTGGGAGATGGTTATACTCTTATGTTCACGCCTCATGATCGCAGCCATGTGTACGATCGTCAGCCGTCGCCATTCGTTATCGCATTGAGAAAACTACAACTCGCCTGAAGGTGAGACTGTCCATTTGCCGGCAAAGGCAACTCATGCAACAAGTTACGGAGGCTCACGATTGTGTTTCGTTGTCAGAATTCATTGTGCAATTCTGTTGCGCTGTGGCATCGGGTGTGATCCCGGAGGCGACTCCAAGATGGTGAATGAGGAGAAGGACGAGCGGGACATCGGAGAATCTCCGGAAAATGGATGATGAGGCGTTCTACATGGAGCCTTTAATGCCCGATCACATCGTCGCATACACACTTTATCGTTGGGCAAGCGGGAGAAGTACGAGAGCAGCACGTCGTCATTCAGTATAAGTCGCGCATCAGAATTGATTGCAATGGAGGACGTGACGACGACGCTTTTGAGGGTGTACCGGGAGAAGATCGTTTGGCCTTCTAGGTTGTAGCGACTAGTCGTTCTGCATGAGTTTGAGGCAAAGGGTTTCCTCAACCGCTATGGTTGCATAGACTGCACGCACATCTACGTGGACAAACCAGCCAACGCGCCGTCCGAGAACTATTTCGACCGGAAGCATCGTTTTTGGGTGGTTGAGCAAGTGGTTGTGGACTTGGACTTGCGTGTGACAAACGTTTTCGTCGTCCATTCCTGTAGTTGCCACCACATCTGAGTGTTTCAGTTGTCCACTCTGTGGATGCGCGCCGAAGAGGGGGATCTTTTTCATGGTTCTGCTGTGCTCCTGTCATTCGGGGTGCAAACACACGGGTACATCCTTGGCGATGAATATCCTCCCATAGAGTGGATTGTGGTGCCTTTTGGAGGGACCGATCAAATCCCCGACGAGGAGAGTTTTGACAACAAGCAGAAGGTCGTCAGAGGAGCGGTGGAGAAAGCTTTCAGTAGGTTGAAGGGGATGTGGAGGCTTTTCCTCTACACACACAAAATGAATTTGAATATGGACACTCTCTCGCAACAGTTCCAAGTCGTGTGCATTCTACACAATATCCTCCTGGATGTCAGCACCGACTTCGACGATAACTTGTTGTGGGAGGTGGACACGAATGGTGTGCGTCGGCGAGTGCACTTGGGGATAGATCATCCACCCCACCCCATTGCGGAGAACTTCAATCGGCCCCTGGTGCTGGTCTTGTGTGAAGCACTTGCGGAGCGCATGAAACACGAGTGAACGCACTCGCACACTCTCCATAACACTACCTCGGTCATTGCTCTGTTGCGGAGGACGACCACCATGATGTTCGGCGTTGGTCACCACTGCGAGGGGGGGGGGGGACGAAGGGGGGGGGGGGGGAACGTTGCTGGCCGGGTCCATGCATTTTTTTTTTTTTTACATTTATTTCACCATTTCACATTGTCAGTGTTTTTTTTCTTGCTAAACATTTGTGGAGCGATGGACTATGCTCCATCAACGATTTTAATCTGGTGGCGCTATTGCTGTTACTTTGTGTTGTGAACTCGTCCACCATTTGCTTTTGTCGTCCTTCTATAGCTGTGTGGCCATGTTACGGTTCGAATGTCTCTCCTTCTCATTTTGTGGTTGGATGTGTGTTGCATGTCTTCAGTGATGATCCCATCGGAGTCACATCGACGGGTTCAATCACACTAAAATTATTATCATTGTTTTTTTAGTTTTATGCAATCGATCAATCACTCAATGGATCAATCAATCGATGAATAAATCAATCAATCAATTCATCGATCAATCAATCAATCAATCATTCAATCAACCGATCGATCAGTCAATTGATCAATCGATCGATAAATCAATCAATCAATCCATTGACTGATCGATCAATCAATCAATCAATCAATCATACAATCAATAAACAATCGATTAATCATTTAATCAACTAATCAGTCAATGGATCTATCAATCAATCAATCAATCAATCAATCATTCGGTGAATCAATACAGAAATAACAATCACAAATTCGAACGATTGAACTCGGTTGTATCCATGTGCGAAAAATAAAAAATAAAAAAATTGTATGCCTGAAAGGCTGAAAGTTGCACCGAATATCACACACCATAGTCACAAGTTGTCCATAACAGCATTAAAGACGCATGCAATTACTGGACGATCCCTGCTCTCCGAGGTCATACGCAGATCACAAACACGAACATAGGCGAGAGAAACACAAAAAAAACAACGGACGTGAGAAAGATGCAATCGCCCACGTGGACGTTGTTTTTTTTTTTTAACAAATAAAGGTGTCATTGTCATAATGGTTTTCTTTCCAATGCACAAGGCACAAAAACATCTACGTCGACCGACCACAACAACAACCACCGATGCCAACACAGCGTCCGTCCATAAACAAGGCCCCACCGGGCGGACGTGGCAACCCCTCCACCCC
>BFEA01000102.1:2875516-2886388 GCA_003427395.1 Chara braunii
CTCTCTCTCTCTCTCTCTCTCTCTCTCTCTCTCTCTCTCTCTCTCTCTCTCTCTCTCTCTCTCTCTCTCTCTCTCTCTCTCTCTCTCTTAAAAACAAAACATATACATCTGTGTATGTATTATGCACAATGATTAAATGTATATACATACATAGACGAGTGCGGCAGTACAACACAATAAGCGATGGTATCGCACTTTTTCAAGCCAAGCCACTTCGGGCGACCGGAAAGCCAACAGACTGTCATACAGGATTTTGTATTTGATTGCACTAAGTAAAGCAAACTAAATAATGCAAATCCCTTTCTGTTGTGTGCGTCCGGCTTCGAGCGAGACCCTTCAATTATGGTCTTCGCCGGTCCCCGGTCTTAGGAATCTTTTATTTTGATTCGGAACAGCAATGATGATGCAAGTAATAAATTAAAATTAAACTGAATAGGCCATGTATGTGCCCATCTGCCAATTTAGAGGTTGAGAACTGTGACATGATCAGCAAAGAACACAATCATCAAGCAATGCCAGAAGAGAACATCAAGACTGACCGACTCAAGGCAAAGACAAGATGAATGAGGGAAGAATGAGAACTCATAATAATCTCATAAAGTACACATGAGCAGGCATGGTCAGCACCTCTCAAGAATCCTCACTCATCCCTTTGGTCAGTCTCTCTCAATCTCTCTTTTCACTGCTCATCTCTGGTGCTGTGACCCACGCCCACGTACAACCTGGGATTGAGGCTTCGTGACAAAGAGCCACCTGAAGCCACCAAGCTCTGAGCATGACCATCCGAGATACATGACACGGAAGTTAACCATGGAGCAAAACTCCTCCCACAATGTAGGCAGTCCGTCAACCGAAAAGACTCCTCGTCTGAGGTAGGGATACTCGGTGGGCTCAGTTAGTGCCTCAGTGTCAATCACCGCTGGAGAGATATACCTCTTTGCCAAGCCGATCATATCAAGCCAACTCGTCCCATCTGTGAGAAGGATAGGAACCGGAGGCTTGGGATAGTCAATGTATAGCTTTGACCCGAAGCTGCGGATCAGCGTAGTGTTACTCTCATCGAGCTCCCTCTGTCTCTGCTCGAGGTATTTGGTGGCTGAGACCCAGACTGGATCGAAAAGCTCATGAGTCTCTTTGCCCTTCTTCAGATAGGGCCTCAGATCGTGGACAATGCCTTCAACAAAGGTGGTCTGGACAACAAAGATTAACAGATCTCTTTGTCTAAAACCAACGGCACTAGCATACTGATAGCGGAATGCCTCCTTGCATGAGATCTGATTGAGATTGGCTAGCACTGACTCGCTAACTCGAAAGGATTCGACTGTACTCATGGGTAAACTAGTCGGCGCGGGCTGACCAGATGATAACTGAGAACCGATTGCTGATGTTTGATCACTGATCTGATTGTTTTTCTAATTACTTGCTGGCCTGACTGCTTGGTCTGATTGCTGATTTGAATACCTTCTCTGAATGCTGATTAGGACGGTGATTGGATGTGGAATGTTTGTTGTTTGATTGCCTGCTTGGTTGCCAATCTGATTACTAAACCTGATTGAGGAGCAGACAGGAGAACTGTTTGAAAGGAAAACTGATCGAAAGTCACTTGACCACCGGTTGAATATTGTCCGAAATTCAATCATACACTGCTCGGTCACTACCAACAACTTCAAGCGATGCACACTGAGGACATCGTCGAGAGCCGATCAATGCTGACATCATTAAGCATCAAAACCGCGTATCACTAAGTCTAGCTTCTGGTTGTCAAGATAGGTGCTGAGTATTGTCAGAACTACACTGAACATTATCTGATACACAAGATTTTGTATGGTATTGTCTGATGCACAAGATATTGTCTGGTATTATCCGATGCATAAGATATTGTCTGGTATTGTCTGATGCACAAGATATTGAGTACTCATACCTTCACACCGCGAATGAAGTTGTGAACTGTTGTCGTTCAGATGTTAGTAGAGTCCTAGAAATGACAACTTGATCACTACCGGGCTCTCGAGAGTTTGGCCCTGGCTTGTTCCACGCTCTCTAGCGAGGAAATGGTACTATGCAATTTGTCTTCAGATCCATAGAAGTAGACCATGTACTCAATGTATTTTCTCTCTCCTGCTATTCCAACCGCAAACTCTCTCTGAGTTAGTCTGTGTTTTTCTGCATCTTTGCACGCCTCTTCCTCCCAGCCTTTTCCCTTGTCTCTGCTAGACCTGCCCTTAATCAATATAATCTCTTCTTTTTTCATGATTCCCCAGCCACTCCGGGATTTAGGCTGCAGCCCGAATGAGTTAAGCAGGCTTGATGCGCTTCGACTGTTGCTTAGGGTCTGCCAAAGTGGTAAGCCGCTATACAATATGATTGGTTGCCATTACCACTTACAGGTTGTCACCTTACGGCTGAGATACCGATCAGACTTTAACTACTCACTGATTAATCTTTGCTTGAATGGTGATTGGATATTAACAGAACCGCGATCAGACGCTGGCCGTATATAGATCAGACAAACAAATCGGCTTCGGGAGGGTATAGTTTTATGACTGATTCCCAGGTGATCCCTACTTCCCCTTTGTTCGGCCTACGTCTTCAGCGAGTGAATTTGTACTGTGTAGCTTCCCGTCCGACTCATGAAGATAAACCGTATACTTGATGATATTTTATTCACCCACCATTTTCAATGCTTGCTCTCTCATTACTTTAACTAGGGTCTGATCTAGTCTTCACCCACCTGCTCGCGGGGTCACCTTTTTATATTCGGCTCATGCTCTTCGCATAAGCTGGCTCACCCTGAGACTGGTAGGTAGTGCAGACTCGAAGACTGCCTTTAATCATAGGCTCCATTCACCGAGGGCACATACATTTAAAAGGGGTAAGAATGCCTTCGTCGATTTGTAGTCCAATAGTCTGTCCCTCCCTTCATGATAAAATAATTTTGTTATAAGAGCTCGAGACTGTGCACGAAACCGAGTATCACTGAAAACATTCAAGTATTTCGTACTACTGAGAGAACGTGACCTCACGAATACTCGTGCACAACAGTGTTTATCTGGGCATTCAACTCACTGATGGGAGCCAGACTTCTGAGAATCAACCAATAAAGTATTATCGCCCTTTTACTCTTTGCATGCAAAATTTCAACTACCCAGACACATCGAAGTTGCGATAGCATTAAAAGATTATCGACTCTGTCTCTCGGCCTAATCAGCTTTCTTAGTACGAAACTCAGTAATCCGTGGCCTTAGTTCATTCGTCACTCAAATGGTGTTCCGCACGTAAAAGCGAGGTGACGTGCAAACGAACACAGTCTCAGTTCCGAACAGACTCAGGACATCGCAACTCTCAGCGCAAAAGCTCGAGCTAGTCCTCCACCTCTGCATAACCAAAATTTAAATAACCAAGCATATATGTATATATATGATAGTTTACGACAATTTTAAATAATCCAACCCTTTTTAATGCAATCATCGAAGACCATATTCCCACTTAATCAGCGCTCACAGGAAGGGAGGGTATCTTCCATACTCAGAACTTCGCATATCACACTGGACAAGATGGAGGTCAAGCATTGGTCTGATCATCGTATAAGAAGGCAGAGACTCGCTAAACACCCCCCCCCCTGGTTTACCACAAGAGAATTAACCACTGCCTGCAGAGAGTATGACTAAAGGTCTCACTTAACAAGACCTCCCATCGAGACTGGTCTGGAATGAACAAATGTCGAGGTTAGTTCCCGTCAATCAAGAATTTGACAAGTAAATAAGCGACTTTTCTGAGTACTGCGTACTTCCATCCCATCAAGCCACGATAAACATTTCCGGTATCTCTTAAGTTTGGGAACTTTTGCCCCTTGTAGAGGAAGTGGACTCTGTCTGACAGGCCGGAGCTCGCCAGACGAGTACTGTGAATTCAGTGCTCATTGAGAAGCTCGCCAGAGCCAGTTGGCAGCTTCCAAGCAAAAGAAGTAACAACGACTCGTAATTACTCTGATCATCCAAACACATTACAAACGTAAGATTTGGGGAGGCTAAACGAGAGTTCAGGAAGGAAACTTCACCCACGTACATGCTCAATATAGTTCGAAAACGGAATCTCAAGGTCATCGGCCCCCTAAACGTGCCAGTAGGTCAGGGCTTATACCAGGTGGGAGTGGCTGCCTACGAAGCACGAGTCTTAGACGATTTTTTCTATAGGTATGATCGACCATTCCTACGTGGAGATTACTCAACTGGCCATTCACTATTAACTGACAGTTTATCAGGCGGATCGAAGACGCTCATTCTACCAAGCGATACATTATCAAGTGAGAGGCGTTATCACGCCTGAAGCGACTGCCCTCCCACAATGCTCGCTACTTTAAATAGGCAACCAAAAATACCCTGAACTACGCCAAAACGACGTCTGCAGAAGAGTTACGAGGTCTTCGCTGCCATAGTGGAACCCACACAAAACAGACTGAGTCTCATTCGCCCCGGGGTTTACCTTACGATTTTGACCCTTCCTTCATTAATCACTCTTGCAACTATATCGCGTGGTTCCTTTAACGCAAGATCCTCTTTAATAATTTTGTAGGCCGACAATTAACAATCGCGAGGCTGTACCCTGAGTAGCGAAGGCACGAAAAGTAGCGCCAGGGAGTGAGCCAAAAAATGAATTGAGTAGTAAACCAAGAGGCCCTCAGTTCCCGTAGGTCAGCCGAGGATGAGCACCAAGGTTGATGACGTCAACCGCCTAGTTATGCAACGGCCACTCCGTAGAGACCTTCCATACACTGATCATCATGACACACGAAGAAGAAAACAGTAGCCTCAGGTCTTGTTTTCACCGCTTAGTGCTCGTCTCACGCACTCAGCACCACCCCAATAGAGTCAGCATGGCGTGCAAAAACTTCCCTCCTTTTCACTATTATTGGTTTAGCAATTGCCATTCGACCCACTAAAACTTAAGAAGAGTGACTGCATCAGCCGCTCCTCAAATACGTAGCTCAACCCCAGTGGCTAATCCCATCTTTCGTCATAGACCTGACTCACACGACGCACTCGGGCAGCCAACTGAAGATTAAAGATGATGGTGAGAGTCCACGATTAGACAGGAAATATAGCTCACACACTCGCACTCCGTGCTTCAGAGAAATGACCCTGAATACGTACCCCCGTTGACACGCGCATTAACCTTCTTAGCAGGTACACTGCATGAACTCATACTGAACAGTTGATGCCAACGTACCGAGTGAGCATGCCGCTCCTAAACACGCCGGCCTCGCCTCTCTTTTTCTCACGTCTGTCTTCGCACTATAAGCATACACTTTACAGTCGCGACACGTCTTCTAAATACAGATAGCCAAGTAAAGAAGAAGACAACAAGAAACCCATGTGCATGGTGAAGTTGACCACTCCGAGACGCTAGAACGACGCATACAGCAGCGCTCAAAAGCCTAGCCAGGTCCGCCATGCACTTCTGTCTCACTCGTTGTCCTGACCAGGGCGCACGTGTTTTCTTTCTGCTCATTCAGAGCGGTTACCACAACGGACATTACTCACTACTCAAGAGATCTGGCTGACGTTAATGGATATTCTCTCGATCACCCCCGCTCCCCTCTCTCTCATCTTTACCGCTTGTCTGAGCACAGAGAGGATCGACATCACCCGCTTGCGACAAACGCATGAGTTGACGTCAGCATCTCAGGTACACGCACCGCACATGTCCTCTGTTTTCATATGCGCCCCGAAGCCCAGTTGACGTCAGTCTCCTATACACACACACACCTCACACCCCCTCTCATCTGTGCACCGACTCTCTCTTTTTCACGCGCCGCCCGTGCCACGCAACTCTCTCCACTTGTCTCTAAGAGTAGCACGTGTTGACCGACTCCGGACGATGCCCCCTCACACGCGTCCTTTCCCCCTGTTCTGTCTCTTTCCCGCCCCGCGGCCTCTGGGCGTCACTTGTCAAGAGTTGACCTTAGGTCCCTCTTCAACTGTCTTCGCGGCCCGATGATGCCTCTGGATCTCGCCTGGTCTATTCCAGGACCTGAGATCTGTCTCTCGGTCTCCCGCTTCACTTATTTCACTCTCACCGCCTGAGTCCCTGTCCACGTGGGCCTGTTCCAGGTCTGCTGTGTCCATTGAGGTCTCGGTCTCATGATACGAGACCGTTACCTGCAACCTTTCAGTCACTCCGTCCCTCCTGCAACGCCTCTCCGCACGGTCTTTTGCCTCCGTGATCGCATCCCGCAGTTTTCCATCCGTCAGCATCTCCGCCTCTTTTGCCCCTTCCACGTTAATCTTCATCTTCACTTCATCTCCCCCATCGTAGTTGAGCATGACCGTGATCCAGGGCCCTTCCCCAGACATGGGTCTCCACCGGGCCTGGTGGTACCCGTATCCGGGCCTATACCCATGCAACGCCATAGCTAGGCTAAGTCCGATAAACAGCGCACCGGCCCCGTCTACTGACCCGAATGACCAGTACCCACTACTGGGTACACAGACAGGGCCTTCAGATGGGTTTACACGTCCACCTCACCACTCCGTTCCCCCTTCATCGACTAGGCCGCAGTCGCATAGCGAGACCGTCTGATCTCTCGCCGTATGAGACAGTCCTCCCTTCTTTATAGGATCGCTGTCTATCGCATTTCCAAACTCAGCATGGATAGCCCCGTTATTTTCTTGTCGATCTGTGTTTTTATTTCGACCAAAATTTTTATTTATCAAGTTAGGTGAAACAAAAATTAAAATGACAGTGACAATAAAATTAAGCGAATTAAACGAGACAAGGAAAATAAAATTAAAACGAGAGGCATAACGCCAACGGTCAAATCTTCTACCCCTCACCCCTTTGCTAAGAAATGACCTGCAGACGCCACGCTGAGGTCCCATAACGGAATACTAAGAGTTACATTTCCCCCTTTAAAGCGCAGCACAGGCTAATCTTCATCGGGTGCCCGTGTCTGATGGCAAGGAGGGGGCTTATGACCTCCTGTAGGGGGTGATGGGCTCCCTACAGATGCAGCCGCGGGTCGCCCCTCTTTTGGGGCTCTACTGCACGGCGCCAGGTCGGAGCTCACCCACAGACAAAACACACAAGGTCGGCCTCCTTAGGCCGCGGACCGCTGACTTGAATTTCAAACCGTTCAACATAAAAATTCCCATAAGAAACGAAAGTTGAAAAACCATTTCATAAAAACAAAATCCTTCATATTTATAAATTATCATTCCAATGTTTGTCCAATTCTCAAATTTTCAATTTAATTTGATAAGTTCCTGTCTAAATATGAGTTTTTCCTTCCAACTACATCTATTTGTTCAAGATGGCATGAAAGTCTGAACGAGTTTATGAAATGTTTTAATTAGACTTTCATTCCACTACAACAAATATCGTTTAATTTAGATTGGATTAACCTATTTATGACTGGAAATCCTTACTTAGAATGACATTCCAATTAAAATATTTCATGAACTCATTCAGACTTTCATTCCCTCTCTAGCATGCAGTTCAAATAAGAAGGGATACCCCATTCTTGGAAGGAAAGTTTTCAAGTAAGACAAAAAATTTTAAAATTTGAATGACATTTTTTAAGATGGAATGAAACATTGGAATTTAGAATGTAATTTTACTCTAGAATGATTATTTAATTCTGGGAAATTTTTCTGTTGTTGGCTTTCCCGCGAAAGGACAGGCCAACAGGTAAAAAATCAAAAGTAGAAAAATTAAGCAATAATAATAATAATAATAATAATAATAATAGTAATAATAATAATAATAATAATAATAATAATAATAATAATAATAATAATAATAATAATAATAATAATAATAATAATAATCGTGAAACAAGAATGAAAAAAACTATGATAAAATTTCGGATATCCGACAGACCAATTTTATCCGGAATTTTCAATTCGGATGAATTTTCCGGATTAATTCCGGATATGGAAAATCCGGCCCTGCGCAAAATATTCTTTTTTACCAAAAAATAAAAAATTCAAAAAAATCTGGAAAAAACGTATGTTGTTCAGATGAATGATACGAACAACATTTGGTTTGAGGTCATCTTTGATATCTCAACAAATATAAAGATAAAAAATAAAATAGGAGAATAAAATAATATTAAAATAAAAAATTATAGAATGAATTAAGCATCCCCCCTCTAAACCCCTTTATTCCCTATCTTACCCCTTTTGAACCCTTCAATGCCCTATCAAGCTTTTCATGAAATAGGAATGTAGTTCTACTGTATTTTGCATGCGCAATATCATTTTTTATTTTTTATTTTTTTTTTTGGCCTTTTTTTTAATCATCCGGATTTCCGGATGATCCTACCCCCCCATCATCCGGCCAGATACCCAATTTATCATAGGGAAAAAAATAGAAAACATAAAGTCACAGCGGCCCAAAGCCACTAGATTTCCCCCGAACTAAAACAAATTCATACTTGATGTTTTTATTATTTTTCTTTTCTTTCTTTCTTTTCTTTTCTCTTTTGACAGTGACTTCCGCCTAGTGCATCTAACCTATAACTCAACAGAAGGTCACTCGGCGCGCAGTAGAAAAGACAGAGCCAGTCTTCCCACTTCCTCGTCCCAGGGCGAACCCGGTGGCTACCACGACCACAGGCCGGTTGTGCTCTGCTGTACAGCAGGGCACCGAGCCTGCGTGGACCAATGAAAGTCTTGTGGCCCCCCCCTTTTGTTGAGGGCTACGCCACCGGGACATGTCCACGCCGAGAAACGATCCAGGTACCAGAGCAGGAAACTGGTACTATGCAGGAACTTGGCACACAGGAGGGTCGGGACACCGTGCCCTCCAACAACGGGCGCATCGCCTGCGGACGCACGGACAGGGCGACCAACGTAGGAGCAGAGGCAACATCAGAACTTGTTCCTGATGGCTTTGACAATCTCCACTAATGTAGTGCACATCAACCTGTTCGCCTCGTTGGGTGCCTCGTAGTGCTGCCGTTGGGCATCAACCTCACGCTCGATAATGTCGCACTGCTGCTCCAGAATGGAATATTGTCGCTTGTTGGACCCTTCGTGTCAGTCATCAATGCGTCGTGCTTGTCCATGATTTCAACAATGGCCTCAAATGTTTGCTGGCGCATGTTCTTTCTCTTGCAGTCCCCTCCCGTGCTACCTGCACTGAAGTTGGACTCCCGCGCCGACCCTCCATCGTCATCGTTCCCATCATCCCCGTCACCCCTAGCGGCGGATTCTCCAGCAACGGATGGGGAACGTGGCATCTGCACTCCTCCACGGGCGCTTGTGTCAGCGACATTGTCCGGGCAAATGGTCTTGTTGCCCTTCGACATGGCGTCTATCTCATCGTACACACGTTCCTCCATTCTGAAGTTGAAGCCTTTTTCCATTCTCAATGCAGGTGTGAGGTTGAAGAAGTTCTTCCCCCCGGAGATGTTCTGATACCATTGCACTTTCTTGCACTGCTGGAAGAGGTTGTCCCACTTCTTGCTGATGTCGTCAGTCGTCCTGTCCACCCCCACCGCCAACAAATGCTTTTGAAGGTCCTGCAATTTCCATTCCCTTTGGCGCATTCGTCCGTAGTTGAGCGGAATGCCCTCGAGATGAGTTTGTTGATCCCTCTTCGCCCGGGCGAGCTTCAACATCTCCTCAACACTCCATGACGGATGTTTCCCAGCCTTCTCGCCGGATGGACCCTTCGAGCCGCGACCACCACGGGAAACAACCTTCTCTTGACGCACGCCTCCACCTCTTTCTTTGCCACGCACAGGCAAAGTTCGAATCTTTATGTCGTCCGCATCTTCTGCCTCGTCTTCGCAAATTACATCTATAGATTCGTAATCGCTCGCCCGTTGGGAGTCTTCTGCATTCAGTTCTCCACTCGCCACACGCATCTTGGACACCCCATTTGTTATGTTCTCCGCGGCCATTTGACGCATGTCTCGCCGAAATAACTCCCACGCTTGTCCACCAACTTCCTCCGATTTGGCAATGCTTGTGTTCACCGTCGGTTGCACCTATCCTTCGGCGCGGTACACTCAAAGGTGATGCTGAAGGGGGGGGGCAATGACGTGCCAATCATGTCAATGGATGATTCCACACCTCGAGAAAACGGAGGTGGTGGACGACACCCATCAGGGCTCGCACCTTGCGGAGGGGACCTTCCACCATGCATACTCGATCTGCCAATGGTCACACTAGGCATTGGGTTGAACGTGCGAGTGTGTGTAGCTGCTAGACCACTTCGGCTTCACAAACCAAAATCCAAGTCCACAATCTCCGATCACCTCCACCGACACCGTCCTCTAGCAGAGTAGAGAACGAATGAGGACTTGTCACGGTCTCCCGTTGTCTACAATGGCTCCCCATCCAGTCCTGCATCGATCCTCTCCCTAGAGGCAGAGTGCGGGATATATCATCCACCCATTGCTCTTCAGGATGCGGTGGTAATGGCTGCTCGTGAGGCGGGAGATGATTGTACAAAGTCGGGTCATACGCACCTGCAAGACGCGCCCCGACCGTCGTTCGCGCAGCGGAGTACTTGACAGCGTGCGCCGGTTGTCTGCTGGATGCTTCACGCATGTCCATCGTCGTCTTCCTTAAAGTTCGTTGTTTTTGTCCGCCGCGAGGAACCCGCACGATGACGCACACGTGGAACAACATGACAATGAGCAGGAGAAGAGTGGCCAGCAGCAGCAGTAGGAACCGTCGGAGGATGTCTACCATGAATCGCAGCGCATGACGTGTGTAACGGACCCACCAGGTGTGGTGCTCCGCTAGTGACAGAGATGGAGATGGACGAAGAAGGGGGAGCAAGATGGCACAACGCAGCTCCCCACGCAAGACTCCAACGCACGTACTCCAAAATGTGCAAGTGAGGAATGACTGAAAACAG
>BFEA01000102.1:2891133-2921514 GCA_003427395.1 Chara braunii
GAGGGAGATGGTGTGGGCACTGAAGGCTCCGGGGGAGGAGGATCGGGGCGTGGTGTCGCCGTGGTACCTATGAAAGGTACGCGATACGTCTGCCCACACTTCGTTTTGAGAACGAGAGTGTTGGTCGCCCAATCGGCCTCGGTGCTGCGGAACCGACGAGACCACGGAGTGCCGAGAATGAAGTCGTACCCCGTCTCCATCACATGGAAATGTGCAGAGGAGCGGTGGTGACGAGACGCCGGGGAACGCTCAGTTGGCTCGAGAGTGAGGAAGAAGGGGAGGTCGGTGACCGTCTGATCGAAGAAGCGCTGGGTCTTGTCATCCCCTAGGGTAACGGAGATGGGAGTCGGAGACCCTGTCGTGGGTAAGCGGGCTTCCTTCACCACGCGTGGGTGAATGCAGTCGCCCTGAGAACCGGAATCCCACAGCGCTGAGTACACCCTCGTGGAGGTCCCGAGTCGTACGGGGATGATCGGGAGGGTGCGATCAGGGTCAGAGAGGATGGCGAGAAGGCGACGCAGTGCAGCGATATGGAGGGTGAGTCGCTCCTGACGAGCCTGAAGCATGCTCAAGTCCAGAAAAGAGGACACAACGTCCTCACAAGTAGCAAGTTGCTCGCTGCAACGGGCTGAGCGAATGGCTCGACGCGTCGGTAGTCGAGGCGGGGAAGGAGGGGAGACGGTGGTCTGCGGAGGCGCAGACGGTACTGCGACAGAGGGTTGAGTACACTCTGTCGAGTCCTGCGATACCTCAACTCCAGTAGCGAGAGGGGCGAACCGCGACGGATATGTCGGGAAGCCCACTACTGAGGAGGGCACAGGTGTACACTGCACCGTGGCTAGGAGGCGCTTCAGCGTAGTGGCGGTCGAGGGCGGTAGTGTAAGGGCACCGCGAGGAGGTATGACCGTCCAAGCGGCAGCACAAACACCCACGCCGGCCCAGAATAGCTACGCGCTCCTCAAGGGAAAGGACACCACGAGGAGGGACGAAGCCCTGAGGGAGGTCCTCCTGAGGGAGCTCGGGGGACGATGCACCAGCGTGACCGGAGCGGCTGCGTGCCTAAGAGAGCGTGAGCTGAAGGCGCTCAGCTGCAGGGAGGGTAGAGTCCTCCAAGTGATAGTGGACGGCCTCGCAGAGATCGAGGTCGTCGCCGTGGTCGCCCTCAGATGACAGTGGGGCAACAGCGTCCTGCTCACCATACTCCAGCGCGCTGAAGCGGCGCGAGAAGTGGCGCGAGAAGTGGCGCGAGAAGTGGCGGCCCTGCTGCGTGGAACGGCGGGGGCGACCGCGGAAAGGGGAACGGCGCTGGGAAGTGCCATGAGAGGAGGAGGAGGCGTAGCCCGTGCGCTGGGGCTGGGAGGAGGAGGCGTAGCCCGTGCGCTGGGGCTGGGAGGAGGAGGCGGGGTGAAGACGGGCTCGCATGCGCTGGTGGTCCCTGGCAGCCTCGTAAGCCTGTGGGGCCGATGTGAACTCGTACCGCCATAGCTCGGAGCGGTACTCGAGCGGAAGGCTGGCCAAGAAACGATCAATAAGGGCAGCCTCGGGGAGGAACGCCACGTCGCAAACGAGGCGGGCGTCCTGAAAGACCTGGATGTGGCGATCCAGGCCGGCAGCGCCACCAGAGCCGGACCAGCGTGTAGTGACGACACGCTCGAAAGCGTCAGTCACGTCGTATCGGGCTTCGAAGCGATCCTCGAGGAACGCCTGGAAATCCACGAAGGTCGGAGTCCGACCCTCACGAAGGAAGTAGGCATAGAAATCCTACCAGGCCTCGAAAGGACTGCCACGCAGGCGCGTGGAGAGGTGACCCACCGACGTCTCGGGTGTGGCGCCCATGAGCTGGAGTGTGCGGGTGGCAGACTGCAGCCACCGAGACACGCGTATGCTTGTACCGTCATACAAGGCAATGTCCGACAAGCGGATGAGTGGTGCGCCACCGTTTTGGCGGCGAGGGGATCGAGGAGCGGAGGCCTGTGCCACGGCTGAGTAAGTCGACGCAGGTCCTGGAGAAAGGGGCGCAGCTGACTGTGCGCCCGGGCCGCATGGGGGAGCGGCGGTGGCAACAGCGGCAGGCTGCGAGGGTGCTGGGGTAGAAGAGGTCGCAGCAACCGCGAGAGTAAGAAGAAGGTAGGAAGGAGTTGTATAGGGTGCAGGGCGCGGAAAGCGAGCCTGCATGGGAGGAAGGGTAGAGGAGGTAGGGGGTGCGTCCGAAGGCGCGGCCACCTGTGAGGGTGGGGGTGGCTAAAGACGTAAGAGGGCGAGGTTGGCCCGGAGCTGGGCAATCTCGTCCTCAAGACCTCGAACGTAGGTCGTGCGAGAGGTAGCAGGGGAAAGAGTGGAGGAAGTGGATGCATCCCAGAGGAGGGAGAGTCAGGTGGCGCTACGGTCGTGCGAAGGGGGGGGAGGGGCGGGGCACCCGGAAACGCTGAGACCATGGTAACGGGTTGTGGTCCCGTGGCCGTCGTAACCGGAATCTGGGCCGGTGCGCCCGTAGACTGAGGAAGGGCCTGACTCGTGGCGGCCGTCGAGCTAGGGGCGTGGACGGTTACCAAAATGGTCGGGTCGCGGGCGGCAAAGGAGGAAACTCCGCCGTGGCCACCCTGTCGAAGAACTGGGGACCCGGACTGAGAGCCAGGAGAAGAGAGAGGATGAGGAGAGGAAGGACGACCAGCGTCCTGGAGTTGCTGCACGCTGGCGGCAAGGGTCGCCACCTGCGCCTGTAAGGGCCCGAGGGTCGCGAGTTGCGCCTGGATGGGCGCGAGGGTCGCAAGTTGCGCCTGGATGGGCGCAAGGAGGGAGGTGAGGAGGGTGTGTAGATCCCCCTGGGGCTGATGGCCCTGGTCCGCCGGCACTGGTGTGGAGCCCGATGCCGTGGTCATCGCCGTGTCGACGGCGTGTGACGCACCGTCGGCCATGGGGAGATGACGGACCTGATTAGAGGGGGCCAGAAGAGGTCCGCGTGAGCGGAGGGCGTAGGGGGAAGTCCGCGGTAGAAAGCGGCGAACGGCGCTAGCAAGGCTAGCACGGGCGTCGTCAAAGGGGAAGGGGTGGTTCGGGTCCAGGGTGCCCGAAGAGGACGGGCAAGTAGGGGGGGGGTTGAGGAACCCTAGACCCTACAAAACCCCTAAGAAAACCCTAACCGAGGTTTAAGGCTAGGGTAGGGTACCGGTGACCTAATCAAGAAGGTAAAATAGCAAGCATAGGGGGGGGGGGGAGACGGGAAAAAAATAAATGAACAGCGAGATTTCGAGAGGAAATAAAATAAATAAGAAAATAAATAAATGATAAATAATAAAAATAATTAAAGAAATAAGTAAAAAGATGTGAAGAGAAACAATATTTATTTTTTTGAAATTTTCGGCAGCATTTCCCTACCCCCCACGGGGTCAAGAATGTACCAAGGGAAAAGGAGAAACCGAGGCGTGCACACTAGAAATGCCACAAATAAATAAATAAAAAATAAATTTCAGAAAATAAATAAGAAATAATAAATAAATAAATAAGTAAATAAGTGTGTGAGGAGGTGGGGAAAAATGGGTTATCTGATTTTTAAAAAAAATTGGCAGCATTTCGTTACCCCCATGGGGTCGAAGTGTGCCGAAAAGACTAAGTAAGAGAACATCATAAAATTTCGGCAGCACTTCGTTATCCCCACGGCGTCAAAACGTGTGACGAAAGCAAGAAAGGCTAACACCTAATCAGATTTAGGATTGCCGCCAAGAATTTTCAGAATAAGTAAAAATAAATAAAATAAATCAAAAAAATAAGAAAAGAGGGTGGGGAAGAAGATGAGAAAACTAACAACTAATCAGATTTAGGGTTGCCGTAGAGAAAATCGAATTTTTCAGAATAAATAAAAAAATAAATTAAATAAATCAGAAAATGAGAAAAGAAGGTGGGAAAGAAGATATTTCGAATTTTTGAAAAAAGAGAAAAGATAAATCAAAAGAGAGGTGGAAAGAAGAAAAACAGAGAAATTTTCGAAGTAGGGGGGAAGGGGAATGAAAAGTGAGGGAGAAGAGAAAGAAATAGGTGGAGGGAGAGAAAAAGATGAAGTGGGAGGTAGGGGGATGGGGTGGTGGTAGTTGGGAGAGAGGAGGGATGGGGAAAGGTGGACAGGGATCAAGAAGCAAAGAGAAAAGATGCAGTGGAAGGTGGGGGAAAGAGAAGGGGTGAGTAAGAGGAGAGAGGAGACGTAAGGAAAGTGGGTTAGTAGAGGGAGAGGGGAGAAGGGAGTGATACCTGGCCCTTGGTGTCTCCAAGGGCACAAGGTACACCAAGACCAGGAGGGTCTTGGTCTTTGTTGCAGCAGTCAGTTGGAGGAGAGAGGGGGCTGAGATCTTAATCAGCCCCCAACAGCACTTCTGCAGATGTGTAGATGTAGGGTTTGCTGTGTGAGCAGGCCCTCTCCACTGTAGAGCAGCCCCCTAAGCAGGGGGGTCTTCAGCCACATGGCCATGGAGATGGCCACGTGCACAGGCAGCAACAGCCACGGGGGGGGAGGTAAATAGCAACTTCGCTGCGGCGCACTGCTCGCTGCCGGGGGGGGGGGTAAATAGCCAGCACGACACCTCTTCAACATGAGTGTGCCGTGCTACAAAGCTATGGATACACTGTGGCGAGTGTGTTATGAGGTTGCTTACGAACGCGCATAGCTCGGCAAGTGCTTGGGTTCAAACCCCAGCAGCAGCAGTTGAATCCAGGAGCGGGGCGGGGCGGCCTTGGCGCTTCCGCGCACGGGTCGTAATGCGGTTTCCTTTTTCGCCACGCGGAGTTCTCATGCTGCAGCACCTTTTTTCGTTGTTTTTCCCGCTTTTTTTCGCTTTTTTGCCCGAAAACGCCCCAAAAACAGCCGAAAACCCGACTGTCGGGTTTTGCCGTATTTCCCTGCTGTGCGGTGTGGTGGGTGGGGGCGAGGACCGTTCCCGCTCCGATACCAATGTAGCGGACCCACCAGGTGTGGTGCTCCGCTAGTGACAGAGATGGAGATGGAGGAAGAAGGGGGAGCAAGATGGCACAACGCAGCTCCCCACGCAAGACTCCAACGCACGTACTCCAAAATGTGCAAGTGAGGAATGACTGAAAACAGACAATGGCTGGGGTATACCCCAGCGGACTGACGGGACTGGACTGGACTGGCTGGTACCGATAGAGGTACCGGCCTGGACTGGCCTACCCCGAATATAACACAGGCCTGTGATCTCACAGGCCAACTCGAGGTCCGCTACAACGTGTGTAGCAAACGAAGATTGCGTCCCTGCGGGCTACACTAGTTGACAAAACAAGCTACGGGTATGACTGCAATCAGCCGGTTGTGCTTCAACGCCGCTTGTAAAAAAATTGAAAAAGTCGACCATTGGACGTGCAGGCCGTCGACGCGAGTACGCAAAAGCCCGCTCCACGAAGCGTCTCGCAGCTGAAGATCCGCCCCCACACATTTTCGCACCAACGGTAACGGTCTAAAGGTCGTCGGCGGGGCGTCGGGTACTGGAGGCTGGCGATGTCCGCGCAATGGACCACGGACGACCTGTCGGTTACTATGCACAAGTTTATAACGGAAAATATCGACTTCGAATTCTCTTGTGGGCGCGAGCTCCAGAACACTCCGTCTATCGCGGATCCTTTATCCCAAGGGACCTCGCAAGGACCCCTTGAATCCAAGGACGTTTTGGCTGGGGATTCTGAGGAACCCAAGGAAATCTTTTGGGAGCGTTTTCACATTCATTCAAGGGATTTGGCGATTTAGGACGCCGTGTAACAACACCGATTTCCGATTTTGCGGTTTTCCAAGGAGGGTCTAACGAGGCCCTATGCCGTGCGCTAGGCCGGTTCAAATTTTCAAGGTGTCTTCAATCAAAACGAGGCCGTTAGGTTGCCTGCCTATCGTGGACCCATATGCGTAATATGTGCGAATACCATACTATCGTTTCCTCGTTCGCCGTGGGCTTCCATTTCTCAACGACGACGGATCTCCTGTCCCCAACACGTGGACAGAATTTCACAGTGTGCGTCCAACTGAGCCTGAGGTCTGGGGCTCCATTATGCGACCATTATGCTGCAGGTCGAAGATGCCATCACATGCAGGCTAACGTAGCCAAAATCTAACGGTGTTCTCCCCGCAGTTCGCAGCTGCAAAAGGAGCCCGCCGACCTTGATCTCGAGTGCCCCTTGGACCCTATTGGATTGGATCCATTTCTTTTTCCCTTTTGGGACCTACTGGTGAGAAAAATAAGTTGAGACTCCTGAGAGACTTTCTGTGGGCCCCATGAACAGTGGATCACAGGAATCCGAGGCTGCGTGCGGCTTCCCACAAACGAGCTCATACTCGAAAGCCCGAAATAAGAGAGTAGCCCGTAGCCACAGAGTATCGAATCAGCCTCCATGATTCGCCGCCGCGGTTCATCTCCCTTGTCCGGCTGGACGGGGTCTCGATGTTGGCTTCCCTGCCTATTTTGTCGTCGCGTGCTCAACCGACCCCATCTTTCGTGGCTCAACGGAGCTCCACTCAGCGCATATGCTCACACTAGGACTTCCTAGACTAGATGTATCTGGCGCAATTACAGCCGAATGTGGATGAATCTTATCGAAGTTACTTCCAGATCGCAGTAGAAAAGTCCGAGTCCTAGTTCGAATATGCCCTCAGTCGAAGCCAACCCTACAGTAGCGAGCGTACTCGATAGGAGTGAGGCCCCATTTGCCTTGATTCTTCGCTCTGGACGGTCAGATTCAGAGCATCGACGGCCACAAACACAGAATCTCGTTAAGTTAGATGGGACCTTGTCCCAGAGTTGAGGGAATGCTCCATTACTTACCGTTTGAAACGAACTGGGACGGGATTGCTGTGGTCGGTTAATTACACTTTGAAACGAATCGGGACGAGATTGCTGTGGTCGGTTAATTACACTTTGAAACGAATCGGGACGAGATTGTCAGGTGGTGAATGCAACGAAAGTCCCAATGTTGTGAGCATACGCTGTCTCCCAATAACTACTGTAGCAACTCTTGACTAAAGAGGCAGGCCGCACTGTTCCTATGTTCCGGCTGTGAAGCACGAACCTAGTCCGGAACTGTCTCTCGGTTCATGATTTCCAAGCATGAATATACTACCGACAAACATTGCTGCCTGTTCCCTATAACACCGCGATACTCCGGTCGATGCCAGTGCAGGATCCGATCAGTCAGACGTTGCCGTACTTTCGCGGACCTTCGAGAAACAACCTACCGGTAGCAGAGTAGCCGTCGTACCTCTGCGCACCTTCTAGAAGGAGCGTACCGGTAGCGAATTGGACTGCGACCGGTAGCGACGTCCTTTCTCGCACTGGTTACCCTATAGTTTAGGCGGGGCGTCCCTACCATCTTCCCCCGAACATAACGCACCCTGAAAAGGAAAACGTATACAAGGTATATTTCCATCCCGATACAATGAAAATGAGGGTGCGAAAAAAAAAATAAAAAAAAAAAGAGGGTGCGTTGTGTTCGGGGGAAAACGGTAGCCCTGGTTTTAGGCGGGGCGTCGTTCGCGCCCGCCCTGGCTTGGGCGCGCACAGGTTTTACAACGTCGGCGGGGCGTACACAGTTAAATAAATTCGACCCGAATCATTGCAGGTGCTGTTATCAGCTCAGGTCAACTTCCTTCCGGCGCGCCTGTGAGGTACGGACACTACAACGTCTCTTCCGCGCTGAGCACACCCCCGCCCGGTGCAGACGGTGCAGACTGCGCAGCGAGAATTGGCGTCTTCCCTCTTATCCTGCACCTCGACGCGGATCCGCAATGCGCGCGGGCGGTCGATGAAGTCACTACCTTGAGGCCGAGTGCGCCGTTGTTCGACACGGACCGTTGATGAGGTCACTACCTTGAGGCCGAGTGTGCGTTTGCTGACGACGAGCGCCGCAACCACGCCCAGAAAAGGAGCCAGATACATACAGGTGCCGAGCCGGGCCCGAGCCTGGCGGGCGGGCGGACGGACGCGCGCTCGCGTTCCATTTGTCGGTCTGTGTGTGTCCCACCACACGTACTGCACGGCCATCGCGGCCGCTGATTGTCTGGACTTGGACCCTGACGACTCAGGTATTTCCCTTTTCCATTTCTTTCGTTTCTTTCGTTGATTCTGCGATCGACCTATACCTACCTACCCCTTAGCACTCGCGTATGTCACTCGTTTTTTCTTTTTTCCCGCATTTTCTTCGAAAAAATATTGCTTACCCCCGAAAAGGATGCAGCCATGAACGGGGAAAAAGCTTTATGCAGCTGTTGCTAATGTGGGAGGAGGAAGCGCGGGGAGAGAGCCAGCCGAGTCAAAAAAATTTTCGGCCGTGCGCGGGAACGAAGAAACGAACGGGCTGATTGTTATGTCGAGTCGTCCGTTTGATCGGTCGCCAATCTTTGGGTTCGTCGGTCACTAAGTGGTAGTCTGTTGTCCGTTGGGTATTGAGAGACGTGAGAGAGACCGTTGAGACGCGGGCGGGTCACGGATCGGAGCGTGTGTGTGCGGAAGCCGGTAAAGGTAGGCGGCGAATGAGAGTTGAACTCACTCTACTTACTCTTCCTAGCTCACTTCTCTCTTACCTTTCCTTCCTCCTCGAATCTATAAGTTGACGGCCTAATCAGTTTCAAATAAGTCGAAAGAGGGAACAAAGTAGACTAGCACGCTACCGTGGTGTATGCAATCTCAACAGATGATCGACCCTTGAGAGTCGTACAATCGTCGCGTTGTATAAGCCATCACTTTTTTTATACCCCTGTGCCTTCCTGCTGGGCTCGACTTTGCTGCTTCCATACCTACTTCAACCTTTCTTGGTCCCCGTCCCTTGCCGAAGAACATTCCTTCTTGTCACTGTCACCAAGCACCAGCATCGTAATCGTCGTCGCCGTCTTGTCCTCCTTTGCGTGATCGGTCACAAGTGTCCGAACGCTTGTCTTTCCTGTCGCGTTGACGTTATCGTCGGCCTTGCCATCAGCACCTTTGTCCTTGGCTCACCTAAGGTAAACAACCCTGTGCAATCTGTGCATAATTCGTCTTTGATGCTCTCGTTTCCCTGCGCATTCATCCGTTCTTCTTTACACAACCTTCCCCCCAATTTCTCAGTCTATTCGTGTTGCTTGCAGTCTGTCTCTCTCTGTATAATTTGGTTTCTCTCTCTCTCTCTTATTGATCTAGCTGTTAAGTATAGCAGTGTCTGTAGAATCTGAGCTGGACGAAGACGGCGGAATCATCTTTGCGTCGGAGGAGGAACATTATCTGCGCCATCGTCGCAAGGTACAGCAGTATTCCCTGATTTCTTTACGGTGATTAAAATATACTGCGTAAGGGATATCAGAAGGTGATTGTACTAATTTGCTGCCGAAGGTCGATCGCGCAGATGCTGCCCATCGTTGTAAAGCCTCGGACTCTGAGGTCATCTCTTCCTTCCCGAAGAGCAACAGCCGAAGATGATGAGGTGGAGATTGGATTTGTCCTTCCTGTCATGTGACTAAGTGGAGGTGGATTCTCCGGCCTGGTTAGGGTTTTGAACGAGTCGCAGCTACGATGGTACAATTTAGTGTCGAATTACAAGAAATTATGTCGTGCCGAAGCGCAGCATCTCCACTTGGAACCATGTCCCAGAAGAAATCTCGCGCTGCTTTTTCGTTTTCCACTCGCTCTTCGAAAGGAGAGCAAGTTGGGATGGGATTCCGCTGTGTGTGCCAGGCGGAAAAGTGGAGACATGGTCGCACGCCGTTGTCATCGTGCGTTCTTATGCTGCGAGCGTGGTGGGCAATGTCTTCCATCAGCAACTTCATCGTCATTATTGGTGACTGACGTACTAATTTTAACCTGTGGAGCTGTGGCTAGGGGTGTGGATAGAAGGGACCGCCGCTGTCGTTAGATTCCTCTGCCTAATTGGTTTTGTGCTAAATGACCGAGGATGGACAGGACAGACCAGCGTGAGGGAGTGATTTGTTGTCGGCGTTCAGTGGCAACGGGAACGTCTAGGAAAGAGGTGATTGTCGTTATCAAAGAGGGACTAACACGTACATAAAGAGGCGAAAAGTGAAATCGCGAAAGGGAAGGCGATAGGGATAATTAGGGAGAGGTAGGTTGTTCAGTAGGATAAAGAAGTGTGGGAAGAAATTTGGTTCGGGCGAGAGAATAGCCTGTGGAGACAGCAAGGCGAGAAGGAGAAGGAAGATGGAGGAGGGTGAAGAGGTAGGCGATTAGAAGTGCGAAAAGGTGGAGCATAGAGGTCCCCTAATAGGGAGGAGTGGGGTGGGGGAAGAGTATGAAAAAGGGAAGAGTGCATGGCGGTTGGCAAAGTGACGAAGCACAGGGAGTGAGGTAGTAGGAGGAACACAGTGTTAGGGCTGAAGGTGGAGGAAGATGTCGGACGGACACAGGATGTATACGGGGAGGTTAGCGATGTGGAGCTAGAGAGACGGCAGAGTTCAGTAAAAGACAAGGGTAATAGCGATGGGGGGAGAGAGAGAGAGAGAGAGAGAGAGAGAGAGAGAGAGAGAGAGAGAGAGAAGGCGTAGTGCTCAACAAAGGGAAGGGTGTGAGAAGGCGGGTGAAAAGACACGGCGGAGAAAGGTGAGAGGGAGCAGAAGTGGAGGGGGAGGGGAGAATGGGGTAATGGAGTGAGGAGGGGAGGATGATGACGGATAGACGGGGTGTAGGAAGAGCAACCGTCTCCGGAGAGAAGTGCAATACCGATGTGAAGGAAAGATAAGTGGCAGAAGAGAGAAGGGGAAGTAGCAACCTGGTGGGGCAGCGAGGAGAGGGAGGGAAAAGAGGAGGGAAAAAGTGGGTAAATGAAGATGGCGAGACAAGTTATGAATGTGTCCGACTCTGTGTTTGGTCGAGAAAGTGGGGGAGGTATTTCTTCACTGTGACTCCGAAATTCTCGAAAGGATGCAGATGTGTATTGGCAAGCTGTGGTGACATTATCTGTGGTAGCACGCGCGCACGCACGCACGCACGCAAAATAGAGAGAGAGAGAGAGAGAGAGAGGGAGGTGGGGTAACCGAAGGTTTCCGTGAGCAATTGCTAATACAATCTTGTGGTCCTGTGGTGCAGGAACTTTTTGACAATTTTTGACAGACGTCTTAGAAGACGAGGAAAAGAAGTTTCGTTGTGAAGAATCCGACACTTGGCGTCTTGCAATTATCGCTGGTCGCTTCGCTGGCCTATCGTATGGAAGATGGGCTCCACCACCTCTCAACAGCAGAGTTGGTGGAGTTCGTGTGTAATCACAAATTCAAGTTTCGGTCGGCGTCTGTAGAAGAGATATTACGCAAGCTTGTGCGTCGCGCTGTCGATCTCATTCAGGTAACCAACGATTGACCTCCTTATGTGGTTGTTGTATGGCTCAATAGTACTGGACTTCACGTTTAACTTGTAGCGTATAGAACTGTTCCTTCTCCGTATTCAATGGTATATCTTGCATTAAATTGTGATTCAGTCATGCTAAAATAAGTATTTACATTTTCGTTCGACTAGCCAAAGACGGAGGAAGGCCTGCTGTTTCGGGGTAGCCTCTCCTGTGTGGGCTCTCGCTCTTGTTTGGTGCCCCTGTGAGATATCTTCGATTCCGTAATGGCCGACTGCAGCTCCCTAATTGTTTTCAAAGGCCTTTAATGTCCTTTTACTGAAGTGGTTCTGCAAAGGCTTTGGATGTTGTTGAACACGTGGGAAAATATTATGAAAAAAAAAAGAAACGATGAAAAGCAAACGAAGAGTAGTTTTCAAACACTGCCTCTTGCGACGTCTGTGGTTTTGCAAATGGTTTGGAGGTTGGAAAATCTGTTTCAGTAGAGTACGTAAAACAGTAAAAAGCTAGGCTACCGGAGTGGCCCATTCCCACTTGCCCTGCCGGACCCAAGAAGAAAAATAAAATAAATTAATTTTGATTTTTAATTGTAACTTAGTAAGGAATATCGATTTGCCCGAGGCAAAAGTTGTCCTGTTATTTTCTGCATAACGTAGTGTTTCTTCAATTTTTTTTGTTGTTCTTTTGCAGGGACCTTCCTTCGCCCTTGCCCGGCCGGACCACCCGGGCAACCACCAACGTGAACCGGGCGGGCGGGCTCGTAGCCCGGGTAGATCGTGGAAAACGAGAAAGGAATCATGAAAGTGGAAAAGGATTCTTCGAGAGCTCTTTCCATCCGTTTCCGTCCGTTTGTCAGATAAATGCTCTCCTGGCTGTGCGATCGCTCAGGGCATACTCACATTTGGATTTTCGTGCCTGAGCTCTGGACGTAATTACGGTCAGATGCGTCCTGGTCCGGCTGCAACTGCACCCAGCTGCATCCGGGAATCCTAGTGTGATTTTACGCCGTTGGTATGACGTGATGATGGGGACGATTCTGAAGAACCGGAAATAGGTTTGGAGGTTCTATGTGATGTCAGGAATTGGGTCTCGCCATGCTACTCAAAATTCGTGAGCCGTAGAATGCATCCTTCGCTCCAATACGAGGAAAGATGCACGCACCATGTTTTTGTCTGAGCCGTAGAATGTATCCTCCGCTGCAATACGAGGAAAGATACACGCACCAAAGTTTGTCTTTCTCACTTTAGAGTTGTGTTTCGGTTTTCACTTTGTGGTCCGAGTGTGGGTTGATTAACAGTCTGGTTGCGGTTTTCACAGGAGAAAGATCCAGAAGCTGATGAAGACGGAGGTGGCGATGCAGAGCATTATTCTGAGGAGAGGATGGCTTTGGCGGAAGAGCTGGCTTCGCTGTACAACCCTCAATTATACGATCTCCTAATGTCCGTCCTCAGCTCTCCTTCGACAGGGACGCGGGTCTCTGCTGGCGCCACTTACTTCCTTGCTCTCCTCACAGCGGGGACGTCCAGCAATGCCGAAGCTCTGCGGACCCGGGTGAGTACTTGCGTCTCCTAATAATGATGTTTACTCTCAGATGAATAGATACATATATCTATATGTTATACGTATCAAGTCTACCGTCTTTCCTCGAACACAATGCACCTTCATCGGACCGGAAAGAGAGATGTTGTACATTCACTCGCAGTTGGCGTGCGTTGTATCCGAGGGAAAGTGGGGCCTGTCGTTGATCTGAATACGTATCCTCCCTTCCAAATTGTGGAAAATTAAAAGGAGCTGGCGGAAATGGGCTACGTGGAGCTCTTTTCGAAGTCTGTGGCTGCTGAGCATTGCTATGTGTTGCTTGGTCCTGAGGACGTGTGCCTGATGATGCGATGAAAATCGGCAGAAGCGTAGCTCTCTTCTGAGAAGAGGCGTGGAGGCTTATTATGGGGGCCACTTTGAGAAACATTAAGGTGGCGGGGGGGCGGGGGGGGGGGAAGCTTTATACACAGGCTATTGTTTGACTCTCGTTTGAATTGAATGGATCATTCATTTTGTCCCTCTATGATCTGTATTCTTTTCATTTGACGTCCCCTTCTTCTGTGTGTTCTGGATATGCCGTCATGCATGCCACTGTCGATGGCGTTGGGTTCGATACTTAATCTTTGATGCTTCGTTTTTTGGGATGGTTAGCCAAAGCAGTAATATAGCTGCGCTATCTACGTGCTTCTTTTGTGTCTGAGGTTTCTGTGGTTGCTGCTGAGTGCCCGGTGAACCGTAGGCAGAAAGGGAGAAAAGAGAACTATGTCGATATATATATGGTCAGTTGCCTTTTGGCTGCGTGCAAGTGGGTCCTTGCGACGCGCGGGGATGGGGGCAGCCAGCGCTCAATCTGTCGTTTACGTGGCTGGCCTTGTACGTAAGAGGTGATGAACAGGTGGGCCTTTTCTTCCTTTCTTTCGTTTTCCTTGTTTTGTCTTTTTCCGCCTTTGCGCTCCGATTCATAGTGTGACAATGTATGGTCACAGACAACTGCCCGGTGAATCGTAGGCAGAGAGGAAGAAGAGGAGAACAAACGAGCAGGTGTACTCTCGTGTCCTCGTACAGGAAGTTGTATTAGGGGAGACATTCGTAGGTTGTTGGTGTTTGGTGAAAGGTTGAATCATCGTGCATTTTGGAGAAACGATGTCATTGACTCTTTCAGCAATGGCGAAATGCGTATGAATTCATTAGGATGTAGTATTGCATGGCTTGTAGCCAGGTGACACGGTTATCAATATTTGACTGGTTGATATCTACTTCTCTTGCGAGTGCTAGCGTAATACTTGGTTCATGGTTGTCATATGTAGACAGATTTTCGTTAAAGAAGAGTGAAGCGGGCGCACAATGGCGAAGTTCGGCAGTTACCAATTAATTTGCACAAATCTTTGAGGTGGCGAAAGCTGGTGCCATTAAAGGAGGCGATGCTGGAATGCACAGGTTCTAATGGACTGAAATGTACCATGGCAAAGTCTGACCGAGACCTCCGAACTTTTTACTTCCCTGTGTATGCGTGTGTGTGAGTGTGTGTGAGAGAGAGGATGAGAGAGAGAGAGAGAGAGAACCGCATCTGAGGTACAGTCATTGACTGACAGATGGGCAGCCAGAGCTGTGCAGAGTAGGGGGACGTGGAGGTCGATGTGTTTGCCTCATTATTGATTGGCATGAAGTGGATGGTCAATTGGTTGCGGGGGAGAGAGAGAGAGAGAGAGAGAGAGAGAGAGAGAGAGAGAGAGAGAACCGCATGTGAGGTACAGTCATTGACTGACAGATGGGCAGCCAGAGCTGTGCAGGAAAGGGGGATGTGGAGGTCGATGTGTTTGTCTCATTGTTGATCGGTATGAAGCGGATGGTCAAGTGGTTTCGGGGGAGAGAGAGAGAGAGAGATTCAGTCGTGGTACTTTGAGGTGGAGTTTTTAACGGGTCGTATCTAGGCGTAGAGGAAAGTTATCGTGGAGGCTGGAAGGGAGTAAAGGAGAGGCAGACGCTGCTCGGTATGCTAATGTATGTAGGACCGTGAGGTCGTATACAGGCAAGTGGAAGGAGTATACGCATAATATTAATCTATTCGATTAGACATCGGCAGTTGGTCTTTGAAGTATGGAGGTGACTTTGCGATTAAGCTAACGAGTGTAGTGTGTGTGTGGAAGGGGGGGAGGGGTTAATCTCTCAAGTGTAGGTGGTGGAGGTGATTTATTTGCTCGTCGGGAAATGACGCAAACAGCCACCTTCGACTGGACGTTAAAGAATCGCAGCTACTTCTATACACTTGTTGGGGTATGGGGTTGTGGCACACAGACGTAATCATTTCGTCAGCAGATGAGGGGTTGACTGGTTAGGTCTATACATGTTAACATAGTGTATTGATATGCCATGACAGGTCGAAGGGATGTGGCGGAGGATTAATCCGATCCTACTCTCGCTTTCCTCCTCCGTCCCCTTTTTTGCAGCTGTGTTTCTTGGTGAGGCTGATCGCGGGTAATTTTTTTTTTTTTGGGAAAGGGTTACGAGTCTTACGACATTGACATATCACCATTGAACTGACCTGGGTATGTTATTTTGTTGATCTGACTGCATCCGGATTCGAACTTGGGTCTGTATTTCTACAGTGTCTTTTTTGAAAGGGTGTAGCAGCTGAGCTAGGCCCGTTGGTGAGTAGTAATTCTCGTCGTGCAGTCGTTCAAAGTGGGTAGCTCTACCTTCATTTGAGCATCTGGATTTGGAATAGAGTGAAGGGATTGCCAGTATTGGGCCTCGCTGACGGCTTTGGCCGTCGTCAGCTACTGGTGCAAACAGAACGACGCTGGAAAATCACGGACGGAGTCGTATCGCAGAAAGCGTATCATTGATAGCAGACGAAGTCATATGTACATGGAACGCCACAGCACCGTCGAAACCAAAAACGTGCGAGTCACGAGTGCATATTCCTCAGAAAGTGAACAGATGCGTCTGTTTCTACGCATAGTAACGGATGCATCTTGCCACTCTCTGCGGAAACATTCACTTGCACTTTTTTCGTGTAGACAGTGGTGTGGCCATGGCGAAATCCTATGTACATTGTGCAACGCCACACTACCGGCGAAACCAAAAAAGTACTAGTGCATGCGGACAGATGCGTCCGTTACTTATTACTAAGAGTCACGGATGCATCTTGCCACTCTCTGTGGAAACATACACTTGCACTTTTCTTTTTTGGACTGGTTTGGCTACGCCCGTAGGATGTTGAGGGTGTCTGTTTTATAACGGAATATAACCACGGTCTCCAGGATGTTGTATGTTAAGAAACAGAGAAAGTAGAACGGGAAAATCAGGGCATAATCACGCTAACATTTCCCAAAATGCATCTGACTACGATTACGGCCAGACGTGGACGAGTCTAACTTTAAAACTCGTCCAGAGCTTTGGGAGAAAAAGTTAATAGTGTGAGTATGTATGTCCTCAGAAAATACAGCCGAAGTCTTATTTAAGTAACAAATTTATTGGCCTCAGAAAATACAGCCGAAGTCGTATATTAAGTAAAATACTGTACAAGGTGGATTTCGAGTGTTGAATTTTTTGTCTTCCGGGTATTGATTTTTTGTCTTCTGGGGGGGTGTTTATCTTCTTTTGCAGATGACGAATAAGACTGGCGTTGTCAGGCTTATTACGCTTCTCTCGGCTGCCAGTAGCTCTGTGCGTTTTAACGCTCTGCTAGTGCTGGTGAATCTGCTGCGTCACTGTCCGGACGTCCATGCTGAAGTTCTCAGACTCGGGGGACTGCGGAAGATCGCCATGATGTTCGGGGAAGCGGTGAGGTCTCAGTCTCATCGTCCCTATGTCTTGTCCTTCCGATTTTTTATTTTTTTTTGGGACTTCTGAAATTTAAATTCGTGTAGCTCTCTTAATGAGACCGATTTTGGTAATGTTTAGTTGTTTTTATCTTTTATTTTTTCGTTAATTAAGGACGACAGCCTTGAGATATCATCATTGAGCTGACCGGCCCCAGGCAATTCAGAAATATTTGGTTTCACTCGTGTACCATGATCTGGATTCCAATGCAGGTCTGCATTCCAACATTCACGGGTGTACCCAGCGAGCTACCTTCTTCCCCCGAATACAACGTACGGTCATTCTAGCTGTATTTGGGCTATCTTTCCGTCTAAATACAGCTATAATGACCGTACGTTGTATTCAGGGGAAGAAGGTAGCTCTTAGTTCCTTGGATGAACTGGCGGTTTAAGCTTTTTATATGAGTCATATTGTTAACGCTGAAATTTTGTTTTCTTTTTTTTTAAAGCCGACATACTTTTATTTAAGAGGCATTTCGATTGAGTTTTTTGTTTTTTGTGTAAACACAGGGAATGTGATCTCTAGTACGCTGATATAGAATGGAAATTGAGTGACTTGCCTACCGTGCCTCAGTGGCCTTGAAAGCCACATTGTAGAGGCCTCGGTTGCCTGTTGAGGGCACTGGAGAAAAAATGAATTGAATGAAATCGCTGCTTAATGTTTTTATGCTACACGGTACTTGGCCGCAGCTGACCAACATTACTGAAGTTTTTTGGCTTTTACTGTGGTTGACGTGTCTAGTGTCGTGCTTTGCTCTCGACTGCAGAGTTGCCGATTAAAACACAATGGTGTTGCGGCCGACCAACATTACTGAAGTTTTTTGGCTTTTACTGTGGTTGACGTGTCTAGTATCGTGCTTCGCTCTCGACTGCAGGGTTGSCGAKTMGRACACAATGGTGTGATGTGTATCCTCTTCCCCAGAATAGAGAACGTACGGTCATTATCACTGTATCTAGACTGAATGTTGCCCCAAATAGAGCTATGACGACCATACGTTCTATTCGTTGCAAGACGGTAGTCCTTCGTCTCATTATATTGTTGATCAGATTGTTGATGAGATTAAGCAGTGGAATGAGTGGTGGGTCGTCGGATGCAAGACGGTAGTCCTTTATCTAGGATGAGATTTATTATTTGATGAGATTGTTGATTTGATTGTTAAGGCAGTGGAATGGGTGGTGGGTTGTCAGATGCCCTTGTTTACTGAAGTGTTACTCCTGGTATTGTAATGGTTGTGCAGGTGGAGGAGCCCCAACAGAACATTTGCCTTACTGCCCTTCTGTGCCTCTGCGAGTCGAAGCTTGCAGGTTCGTTCCTTTGTTGATGTTTTTGAAATGATTTTGTTACATTAGTTCAATTGATTTGTTTTCGTGATGGGCGTCAACAAATGCAGTATGCCTTATCCACCGTCCAATGCAACGCCCCACGTTCACCTACTCTTTTTCCGGTCAATTGCTGTGCACGCTCCGCATGGGCTGTCAATCCGGAGTTGGTCTCTGCGTGTATGCAAGTCTGTTGGTTTGTCTTTCTCAGTCTGCCCGAAGAGGAAAAGACATTTCCATTGGTGTTTGCATGCTTATATCAATCTGTCTCTCTGCTTGTCAGTCCGTGTCCGTCTGTCTGCAATTCAGATATAGCCTCCCAGATTGTCTGACTGACTATCTTTTTTTGTCTCCTGCTTTCTGTCACTGGCGTCCAGTAACTTTCTTCGTTCCACTGCCAGCGTCTTTCTTCGTGGTTCTTTTTTTGTTCTTTTTTTTGTTCTTTTTTTCGTTCTTTTTATTGTTCTTCTTTTTTAGTTGTGGTTGCCGTAAGGCAGGTCTAATCCCTTATGCCTTTTTCGGAAGTTGAGCAGCTCTTCCAGGCAGTTGTTGTGGTTGCTGTAATGCCGGTCTAATCTATTGTGCCTCTTTTGGAAATCGGAGCATCTGTCCCAGGCAGTTGTTGCGCCCGATCTCTGTTTCTTTCGGTCCTCTTCACTTCTCTGCGACCTGTTGCCCATGGAAATGTCTTTTCCTCTACGATGGTTCTCCTCTCCTGATGGCAGATCACAATAGAACCATCTTCCGATCGACTGACCGTGGAGCATTTTGACTTGTTGTTCCGTTTCGCAGCCATTCCTGCAGAGCTACTCCGTATGGGTGCGGTTGGAAAAGTTCTGAGCTGGATAGGCAGCAGGAGGACGAGCAAGAGGGTTGCGCACAAGGTGAGGGGGGGGGCTTCCTGCGATCTGCTGATGTTTTTTTCTGTTGCCCTTGAGATGTGTTCTGGTTGCCCTGGGAAGTGAATTTCATGCCTTCTGGTCATTCTTCCTCCTGTGATCATTTAAAGACAATGCTTTATGCTTTTTCTTTGTATGGTCCACTTCGCATCTGTCATTTAGAAGGTGCTTGCTTAAATGTAAATGCAACGGTCATTTTCGGTTCTGTGATTTCCAGGAGAAAATGCTCGGGTCATACAATGCAGGTGGCTTCAATTAATGAAGGTGGCAGGTGTATTTTTGTGAAGATATCTCTGTCGATGATGTTTTTTTGTCGAATACTGTGCACTACCTGTTTTATTTAGTCGGCATGCTACGCCCTCTGAAGCTGAGGAGAGAAAAAGGGGTTTTCCCGAGAATTGATGGGTGGTGACGTCGCCGCACCGCTCACCAAATGCACAAAAGACAGAAATTACGGCGGTGCATCTTTCCTGGTTCTGGCCGAAGATTCGTTCTCAGTTTGCACATTTTGGTGAGTTGTGTAGAGTCAGAAGTGGAAGTTCTCAAGTGGCGTTATATAGTGCGTGTTTGTGCGAGGATGCCACCCTAACTCTGATCAGCAATGACTAAGGTCCTCGCCGCACCACTCCCCAAATGCGAGAAGACAAACTATGGTGGGTTCATCTCTCCACGTTCTAGCGTGAAAGTTATTCTCCATTTTGCACATCTGGTGAGTGGTGCGCCCAGGCCACGAACTTGTAGTTGGTGGGATGTTGCTTAACTGAAAGAATATCATGTGATGATGGCCTGTCTGCACAGCAGTTGAGTTGGTGCGGCGTGTGTTTCTCCGCTTTTTGGTTTTGGGTTCTTATACTGCTGTCGGAACGTCCTGCGAACGATTTTCTTCTTGTTGCTGTGATGCAGGCTCTGGCGTCGCTGGCCTCTCTCGTGGACTTGGATGGCGCCACACGGAAGGCCATGTTTGAGCAGCAAGCTGTAGTGCCATTGCTGTCATTACTTAGGCGAGCGAAGACGGAGGAGCTCCTTGTGGTGAGTATCTCAGTGATCCGCATCCATCTATTCACCAAGCTCCTTCTCCTGAAGTTGTCTGTGCGCCTTAGTTCTGTTTTGGCTGTGCTTCTTTGCCGACATCAAACCACTGCTGCCTGGAATAGTCGAGCAAGCGTGCTCTAGGCACGATACTCTGTCTGCTATCACGACTTAGGCTCGGACCCCACCGCCCAGCGGCTGGAAAAGGAAGTTGGCCGCCGGTTTCTGGCCAACGTCGGTGGAAACTTTTTGGCACGATTCGTGCAGACCCCACCGCCGACTTCTGGCGGTGTTTTGGAAACGGCCTCGCTTGCCGTTTTAGGAAACCCGAGAGGGTCCCCTCCCGAAAAGGAAAGCACGGACGGCCTGCATGCTAGCCTTTCGGGTTGGCTTGTGCTGATCCGGCCTGGACCAAACGTATGTGCGTGACACCCGTTCACTGCACCACTCTTCGCTGGCGTCCGATGCCAACGGCTGGCGCTTTGCCCTCCCTACCCTGTTGGAGGGCGTTTTGGAAAAGAGCGCCGGCCGCGGGCGGAGACTTTTCCATCTGCCAGCCGTGTAGAAACACGGCTGGCGGTGTTTTGGAAACGGCTGTGGGGTCTGAAGTAGACGTCGCCAGACCTCTGGGAAACTTCCTGGCGGCCCGGTGGGGTACGAAAACGCCCTTCCATGCCAGAACTTTTCCAGCCGTCGGGCGGTGGGGTCCGAGCCTTAGCTCATCGGGCAGGTACACCAATGATCATGCCTTTTGTTCGAAGTGCCCTTGCTACAATGTTCGTCTGATGTGGCCTTAGCCAGGGCTGGGAGGGTTGTCTGCCTTTCGCCGGTCCCGGCGCCCATTGTCCGGTAGTGGGGTGTGTGCGAGGGAAAAATGAGGTTAGGATGGAGGGGTTTCGTCAGCAATTGAAAACCAAAAAAAAGGCTTTAGGCCCAGGGTGTGTGTTTGTGTGTGTGTGTGCGCTTTTTCAAAAGGACAGCACTGAAGTATCATCATCGGCGTTACCTAGCCTCGCTAGGCTCGGCAGATCAGGTCCGGACTCAAGTTATAGTGCGGGTTGATGTTGCAGAGTTGTCTCCGTGCGGTGATTACGTTTTTGCGGTCCACAGGTATCACTAGCTAAGAAGTAACGATTCCTTAAATGTGGCATACTCCGCACCACACCTCCAGGCCCTGTGTCGTTTCAGCCTAAAAAGGAAAGGAGGGCCAATGTTAGGCCCTCTTGAAGTCCAGCTTTCCTGAAACTTAGGCGCCAGACCAGGGATAAGCGCAGGCCATTTTTAGGCCCGTTTCAAGACGACCTTTTTTTGAACTTGGGCGCCAGGGTCTGGCACGATTGGGCATTGGCAACAGCGGCCTCCCAGCCGGACCAGCACTACTTAGTACTGGTCCGACCGGGAGGGGGCAGGCAGTTCAGGAGGTAGTATTCAGGATTCGGCAGCAGCACTCTACAGAGCGCTGCACTAGTAGTAGGTAGGAGTAGTCTTCAGCGCTGGGCGCTTAGAGTAGCGTTAGAGAGGGAGGAGAGTGGCGGAGGCCAGGGAGCTTACCTGTGAGGCCATCGCTCCAGCCTCGTCTTGAGGTACCTGCAGCAAGGTGCCACCTTTCACAGGTTAGTACCGGGCACCAGGAGAAAGAGAGTTCTTCTTCCAGTCCACCATCTCTCCCTCCCCCTCCAGCTACCTGACTCCTCAGTATCGGCAGACCACGAGAGAGGGAGAGAGAGAGAGATTTGTGACTTTGGGATGTTGACGACATTTGGATACAGACTCGACTTTGGGACAGCGATATTGGATGGGGGATTATTTGGGATCTATATCGAAGACTTGGTGTTGACGATATCCTCATCCCTCCCTTCCTCTTCGTTTGATCCCTCTCCTCTTCATCTATGTATCCTCATCCCTCCCTTCCTCTTCGTCTGATCCCCCTCCTCGTCATCTATGTATGATCTGGACCTGGCGCATTCCTCCTGTGTGTAGCGCCAGGCCYCTTCACACCTTGCGATGATGATGATGTATGTTTGGTCTGCATTGCGACATTGATTGGTCTGATCATTGGTATTTTAGCCTTCCGCTGCGTTTTCCTGTAATATGTGAGACTTGTTGTTCTGGTCTGCACCCTTAGGGTATTTGACATTAAACCACCACCACCTCCGATCCTGTTCCGACCCTGTTCTTGCCAACCTTGAATTTCACTGTGCACTGAGTTTTGCCGAGCCTGAGTCCCATTGTTATTTCTTTTCTGGTATTCACGCCAGTTACATCCGAAGGAGAACCCAAAAAAGAAAAAAAAAAGGAAAAAAAGGAACTTCCCTAACTTTGTGATACCTGTCAGATGCATTCTCTGAGGTGCTGTCGAGAATGGTCCGAGGAGTGCTCTCAGGACAGAGCCGGCAGCCGGAAGTCTCTGAGCTCATAAATGAGTCAAGGATGCCGCTTTTGCAATTTTTTTTTTTGTGTGCCATCGTGGCCCGTGTGATTCGACTCTCTTGTCCTCGTACCATTTGTTCACCTCGGTGGCCTCGAGATGTCCAGTTGTCCTCTTCATCTGCAGTGGTGGTAGAGATGGCGGGATGGTAGAGGATCAGGGAGTGGAAGTGGGCCCGAAGGAGATGGTGGCGAGGTTAGCGGGAGGGAGACGGGAGGGAGTTACTGGCAGGGGGGTGGCAGGGGCCATAGCGTGATGGGGGTTCTGAGGGCTCAAGAGGAAGTTGGTTGGGAGGTACGGGGCTGCAAAGTCATCCAGGGTCTCCTCTGCCACGAGGGTTCGTCACTGTCCAGTTTTTCCATCGTACGTTGAGACCATCTTGCAGTTGGGAGAAGGCAGGGTGCGGATCCTGCCAGATATGGCAGTAGGACTCCTGCGAAGCCTCCCTGAGAGTGGGATCTCTTTCGTCGTGATAGTCCTGGTTCATAGTCTTCCAGGCATGTTGTGTACGGGACCTGATCTTTTCTTGTATGACCTGTTGTGCTTGCTGCAGACCGAACCGATGGTCTTTTCTCTCAAAAGAGCACCTGGCTCTCCAGGCTTGCATGAGGACGTGCAGCATCATGTATGAGACTAGGTTAGTGGCAAATGGGGTCCGGTGAGCGAATGGAACGCTGCGTCCCACCACCTCCATATTTGGGCAACCATTGGGCACGCCAGCAGGCAGTGCTAGAGTGTTGCCCTGGAAGGCTGTGTCACCCTGCCACAGTAGGTGCATATGGGGGGCAGCAGGCCTTTCTGTTCAAGGTCTGTTCTTGAGACGAGCCAATCGGGGGTGGAGAGACAGCGGTGTAAGATTTGCCATTTGAGGGACCTGAGGCTTGTGGGCATTATTTTGGAATATTTGGCCGAAGGGAGGCTGTTCAGCAGCTGTGGATTCTCTGGTGAATCTCGCTCCCGTTGCTGTGAAATCGTCTGTCCAATCTGCTTCTGTGGGCGAGATGCTTTGTACCCCCCTTTGACAGTGTAATCCCAGATGTGCATGGTTTGTTGGCCTGTCCATTCCCAGTCATCCAGGTCGAAGGGAAGTCGGGCAATGTGTGTGGCAGGCTGTTATGCATGGTTGGCGCTGTCCTGGTCGCCTACCAATCTCACATTCATCAGCACCACCCACGGCTTCGTTCTGGGCCAGTTGAGAGAACTGCACTCTTGGAATATGCAGGGTGAAGCCCCCACCTTCAGTATTGTGCACACTGTAAATAGTCGCCGGTGTGGGCAGGTCAACGTACATAGCCACCCAGTGCTGTGATCGAATTGTCGGGTCTTGAGGGTTTGCCGCCAAGCTAGAGGGATAGCATCTATCACTTGGCGGGCCTTTTGTTCACGTTCCTTATGTGCTTCAACTTGGCCTGAAGCTGCTCCGGTGTGGCCCAATTCTGCTCGACCGGGTCCCAAAGATCACCGACCGTGTAGAGTTTTTTCTTTGCCCAGTTGAGCCTGGGTGAATTAGCCGTGATCAGGAATGGGTTGCCAGCTTCGTCCAGGATGAAAGGGTTGCTGAATTGGGGCTGTCTCCATATGGGAGTGCTATCTATTGGGTGGACAGTTTTGTTTGGGACCTCGTTTCCTCCACATTTTTAGCATGGTTGGCCAGAGGGGGGGTCATGGCCACATCTGTCGCATGCCTGTGTCGGCGGGGGCCCGGGATTATCCAGTGGCTGTTGGTCAACCATTGGAAAGGGTGCACAGATTCGGGTGCCAGACCGGCTATCTGCACACAGGCCAGGGGCCCCCATGGGATGTCGTTTCCTACATGGAGTCTGGTTAGCACCTTAAATCATGGCCTCACTCTCCCTTTCAGGGTCCGGTGTCCCCAGTCCCCCTTTGGTGCCACCTTGAAAATCGTGGCCTCAATCTCCCTTTCAGGGTCCGGTGTCCCCTGTCCACCCTTTGGCTCTTGGTTGTGTGAGGGTGTCCCAGCTCACACTGCTCATGAAGCCTTCTGATTTGTTGTTAATTTTTCACAGATACGTTGTGAGGGCCTTTCTAAGCCTTGTATATTGCTGTGGTCTGTGGCCACACTGCGAGTTTGTACCATATGGTGGCGAGAATAGGATTGTTGATCGCAGCGATGTTTGCAGTCCTTCCCGTCTTGCCAGACGGTCAATGGCCGTGTTCACCAGGATGTCCCTGTGGTCCGACAGAGGTCCCATTGCTGTCAGCCTCACTCCCAAGATCCTGATGGCGTCTTCCTTTCTCGCCCATGAGACACATGGGTCCGGCGGTGGGCGACGAGTCTTAAGGGTGGAGCCACCGGCCTCTGTCCTCGAGCCCCAATTCACTTTCATGTCGGTCGCCGTTGAGAAGAGGTGTATGATTTGGGTTAGGGCCTGAAAGCTGTTGGCGTCTGCACGTATAAGGACCGTGAGTTCGTCTGCGAACAGCGCCATCGCGATGGGCTCCCCGTGACGTACCGACCTCTGCAGCGTTATTGGGGATGAAAGGTAGCCATTGAGCATTATGTTTGTAATGGCCGATCTATGAGGGAGCTGCACCCAGTGGCAAAAATCGGGACCGAAGTTCATTCTGGCCAGGCACATATCCAGGAAGTCCCAGTCAACGTGGTCATACGCTCTCTTGAAGTCTAAAAACAGAATGGCCGCTTTGGTCCTGCACTGGTGTGCGTACTTGGTCTCGTTGACCATGGGGATGATGTCCTGGATATTGCGGTTTGGCACAAACCCTGTCTGATCGGGGTGAATGAGCATGTTCATGAACGGCAACAGGCGGATGGCGAGTGCCTTGGCCGCCAGTTTGTAGGGGACCGAGAGGAGAGTGATAAATCTATAGTTTCTGATAAACTCCTTGTTTGATTTTTTGTAGAGGAGCGTGGTCGCTCCTTGACCAATCATGTCCACAAAGGTGCCTTCCTTCTGGACAGCTGTTATATACTCCATCAGATCGTACTTGAGGTCCCAGAAGTGCATCCAGAATTCCTGTCTTCTCGTACTCTGTATCATGCAAGGTTGCCCATATTTCGTCCGGTGAGAGTGGCTTATCCAGGTCAGGGCCCTGCTTGGTGCCAATCTTATATTTTTTCTTTCTTCCCTTTCGACCCTACCCCGGACCCCCGATTTTCTCGGAAGAGGTCGTTTCCCCAAATGGGACTACAGCTTGGAAAGGTAGTGGTGGTTTAAGGGAGTCGTTGGTAATGAGCTAAGAAATAAGGACTCTGCCATCTGTGTTGCTTGGGACCCTGTGTGACCGTCATTGTGAAGGAATAGTGAGTTTGGATTTGTTTTCGTGTGCTAAGGATGCCCGCATTTCGTGTCCCTGGTGGTGGTTGTGCAGCCCGCATTGGAGCTACTGGCTTTGTTCTGTGGTGAAAAGGAAATAGGGAACGAACCACGAACACAATGCCTCCAGGTCGCAGGGTACGAGATTGTCATGGAGCTGGCTCAGAGAGCGACAGAGTCGTCCATCTTGATTCAGGTGTTGTAGTCCATCTTGATTCCAGCTGTCCCTGCAACCACACACAGTACGTGGTCAGATTGTTTTACTTCGTTTGCAACAGTGCTAATGGTTATGAAAGTGTGTTCATATTCGCTCGTCTTTGTCGTGTCATCCTCTATATCGATTCATTGGTGATGTTCCCATGTCAATGGTCCTTTTAATGGTCCCACGTTGGAATCATGTGAATCTGTTGGGTGTCCTTCGCTTACAGACCACCTGTGATTGCCATTGCAACACGGAGCCGTTGCGAGTCGTCGAAGTCCTTTAGTGATCCTGTGGAAGTACGCTGGCAGAGTTGGAAACACGCTTCTATGTTCATGTGATTTGCTGTATCTGGTGTTCAGATATTGATGAGCATCTTAGGATGCGATGTGTGATCATTGAGATAGGATGATTGTGTCTGTGAAGAGCTCTGAGCCCTGTTTTATTGGTTACATGCACTATGTCGACTCACTGTATTAGTCTTTTACTGTCCTGTGCAGGCTCTCCGTGTGCTATGTGTGAGCACCGAGGTAGACGACAGAGTATCTGTCCGGGTTCAAAGCCATCCGACTTTTCTTCGCCACTTGGAAGAGCTACTGGTTTCTGAAGAAAGGACGTCCCCGGAAGAGACGAGGGATCCGATGCAGGTGGAAGAGGAGGGTGATTCCAGTCACTCATGCTCGATTCCCTCTGCAAGTGACGTTGGCACCATGATCCGCTTTCTGTCTGCCTGCATGTCCAAGTGAGTACAACGCTTTTATCCGAGTTCAGCAGTTTCGATCTCACAAAGTTGGCAGTAGCACCCATAACCGAAGTGGCACAGCTGCATTGGTTTCCCGCCTTCCCCTCGTGGTTCGTATCATCCTTTGGTGCCGCTGTGTTTCATGTGTTCACTGCGTGTATCCCATCTTATGCTCCAATCTGGTCTCGTATAGAGCACCTAGTAAGTCTGTCTTGGTTAAATTTGCGTTTTGATCTGCCCTCTCTCTCTCTGTCGGTATTGCTATTTGTTACAGTTGATTGGTCGATTCCTACATGGATCGGTCGATGGGCTCATTATATTGTTTTTTTTTTTTCGTTCAATGTCTTCCTCTATCTAGTCCTTGATTTGTTCATCCGATCGTGCAATCTTCTGGTCCATGGAGTCGCTGGTCCGTTGATTCGCACGTGGATCTATTCATGGATAGACGTGTTCGATGTTTGCTTTTTCGCTTGGGGTTGGTTCTGATCTATAGATGGTTTGTCTGGTTTCTGTGATCGTTTGTGTGTCACGCTTTTTCGCTTGGGGTTGGTTCTGATGTATATAGATGGTTTGTGTGATCGTTTGTGTGTCACAGGTGGGCAGGTGAGAAGGCAGAGCATGCAGGGCCCAGCATCGAAAATGGCGGTACGGAACTGGCAGTGGACATGTCTGAGGGAGGGAGAATGATGACCGAGGAATGAAAACCACGTTCTGGAGTGACGTCCAGCTGAAAGGCCACTGTTATGCCTTAATGGAATCTAGCAAGACGTTAGTCCCGCTGATTGACATGACTATAGGATTGGAGATCTAGAAGATTGACGAAATCAGCAAGTCCTGAAGAGTGGGTAGTGGTTGTGAGTCATCGAGTTGAGATGCAATTGCGCGTTCTCCTCCGGCCTCCTCCCTCCAGCTCTCCATAGTTCGTGTTGTACAAAGCAGCAGCGTTTCTTGTTTTGTTTGCTCAGTTGTTTTTATGGACTCTTTGCCGAGGAGTCTTCACAAGTCTCGGTTGATTAGGAGGGGGAGAACTGCGTGGATGGGCGGCGGACGACGGAAGCCGAGGACATCCGTGAGAGAGAACGGGCGGAAGGTGTTTACGGGTGAAGGTGGTGCACTAGAATTCTAGTGCAGTAACTAGATGGAGTTGGTAAGCAACCTCTTGCACCGTATCATGCAATCCGCTCTGTTAGAATTCTATAGGTCGTTTGTCTTTTCATTGGAAGAGTTGGTTGTGTGAACATCCATGAGAGAAGGACAGAGGAGGGTGTTATGGGTGAGAAGCCGGGGTGGTGAGGGGGGGTGCATATGGGGCAGTACATATAGGGAATGATGAACCTGTTGCACCATCAGGTAGATCTTGATAGGTCGTTTGTCTTTTCAGTGCGCGAATATTCATGACATGGAGGACAACGTGCTAAGGGTGCTTCTTTCCTTTCCCAGGGAGGAGTTTCTGAACGGCATGGATTGTTGGTACTAATGTGAGGGAGACCTGCTTGTTTGTATTGGAGATATAAGCCTTGTCTTTCCAACGAGCCCATCAGCGTCTTTATTTTAGTCTATCTACGTGCTATTGTTTCTTTCGTCCGGTCTGACATTGCCAGCGACGTTCTCCGACAGATAGTAATGTTGTTGCTACCTGGTGCGGAAGAAGAGCGAGAGAACGTGCCTTCGGTGAAAGCAGGCCTGCTAGTAGCAAGCTTCTTTCACAGCCTCTCGCCGTTAAGGGCTGCACTATTGAAAGTCTTCCATTCCTGGTGCGGAAGCGGGCTGCACCACTGAAAGTCTTCCTTTCTTGGCGCGGAAGCAGAGCGAGAGAGAACGTTCCTTCGGTGGAAGCAGGCCTGCTGTTGGTAAGCTTCTTTCACAGCCTCGCCGTAGGGGGCTGCACCATTTAAAGTCTTCCATTTTGTTGTTGAGTTCGGTCATTTGATCACACTCTGAGAAAAGAAATCTTTTACTGTGGGTCGAACTGTGGCGGTTAAAAGCGAGCTCTTGGAATATTGAGTCAAGAGGGCCTTTGGTGGTTATGATGGTGGTCTGGTTTGTGACGCTGGGGTCTATCAATAGCCTGAGGTAAAATATCAAGCTAGGCTAGATCTTTGTGGCGATTAAGTGTCTGTCAGGCAGTCAGTGAGTTGTCATGAGCTTGACTTGAGCTCGCTCCACCGCCTCGGTGGAATGAGAGAGGCTTAGGCACCGAAGGAGGAGAGAGTATGTTAGGTTGCTTTGACTGTGAAAGCATTATTTCTGTCTCCTGGGTGCTGTAGTGATGGTGAAGCAAAAGCTTTGCTATAAGTCCTGATTGCAGGACGAGGAGTGACAGTGAGCTCTTGTATCTGTGTTACACGGGGTGATCAGCATTCTGGCAGACCCAGGTAAGGAGGATTCATATCTGTCGAGGAAGGCAACCTCATAACCAGTTAAAAAAAGTGGAGAAAGAGAGTGAGTGAGCGAGAGGTATTGGGGGAACCAGCTGGAGGAGAGAGAGCAAATAGAGGAAGGCAGGCCAAACCATACACATAATGTGGCGTGGAGAAGACAAAGCTGACATGGACGATCTTTGTACATAGGGAAAGAACATGATGTGTAGAAAATGAATGGATCATGCGAGGATGAGCGCAGGGCAGTGGTAATTGGCGTGAGCAGGGGAAGAAAGGATGGGGGTAGGGGGTTAGTGGGGCGCACACTGATGCTGTATAAGAGAGCACATGGCTGCTGCCAATGATTGATAAGTATGTTGAATAACACAATGGACGTGCTCGTGGCTCAGAAGATTAAGTGGTAGGCAAAGCCCAGCAAGAGCGACGGTGGAATGTAGCCGTTTGCTGTCCGTTGATCAAAATGGTCTGTCTGAGCGCTCGAATGCGGGTATTCTCAAGACCTGAGGACGTGCTCGTGGCTCAGAAGAGAAAGGGGTTGGCCCTGATGCGTGTGCAGGAGAAAGAAGCTTTGGTCGCTGCTGCATGTGTAAAACGCCCTTTCTATGATCGTGATTTTATAATTATACTGAGACCAAGGTGACTCAAATCTGTTCGCGCATCTGTCGTAACGGTGGACGGTGACATGGTGGGGATGTTGTAATGGTGGACGGTGACATGGTGAGGATGTGGAAAGGAACAGACTGGGGAAGGTGTAGGAATGGAGGAATGGGAGTTGACAGGGATGCTTAGGCTGAGGGGCTGGCTGAACATGTCATCGAGGTGTGGTTTAAGGGTGTTAGGGGTTAGTTGATCTGTGTGTGTGTGTGTGTGTGTGTGTGTGTGTGTGATTGTGTGTGGTTATGTGTGCGCGTGCGTGCGTGTGTGTGCCTGTGTGGGTCTATCTATCTGTGTCTGTCTATGTGTGGGTCTTTCTCCCAGGCTGTGTGTGTGCGTGTGCATGCGTGTCTGCCTATGCGTGTCTATCTGTCTCTGCCTGTCTACGTTTGGGTCTATCTCGCAGGCAGCTCTGTCTGTCTACGTTTGTGTCTATCTCGCAGGCAGCTCTGTCTGTCTACGTTTGGGTCTATCTCCCAGGCAGCGATAGAGGTAGAGGGCGCAGGGGGGAGAGTTTCTGTCTGTGTGTCTGTCTATGTATGGGTGTGTTTGTCCCATACACACACAGAGAGAGAGAGAGAGAGAGAGAGAGAGAGAGAGAGAGAGTCCGTCTGTTGCGTGGATGTCTTAGTTGCAGAGAGAGAGAGAGAAAGTTGTGTTAATTGCAGAGAGAGAGAGAGAGAGAGAGAGAGAGAGAGAGAGAGAGAGAGAGAGAGAGAGTCCATCTGTTGCGTGGATGTCTTAGTTGCAGCGAGAGAGAGAG
>BFEA01000102.1:2922039-2938996 GCA_003427395.1 Chara braunii
TCTCTCTCTCTCTCTCTCTCTCTCTCTCTCTCTCTCTCTCTCTCTCTCTCTCTCTCTCTCTCTCTCTCTCTCTCTCTCTCTCTCTCTCAGCCTGTAACATTGTGGGTGGGGGACAACTTTCAGCCTTGATACCGCAATAATGTGGAGGTCCGCGGCCTCGAAACTTGATTATGTAATGAGATTTGAAGTTTTTACCTAAAAACAAAAATAAAACATGTGCACTACACGAAATCCGGGGGTCTGGATTTTCTGTGGAATAGGATCCAGAACGTACATGGGCCTGGTGTCGGAGTTTCACTTTGAGAAAAGAATCCTGAGACGACGGATGTAATCTCCGATTCCAGGATTTCAGTTGAACACAAAATAGAAGCGAAAGTGATGGTGGGACTCGGAATCAAATCAAGAGTGGAATTCGGAACTGAGTGATCAAACTGGTAAATTGGATCGGAGTCTTTTTATCGTTGTTAAAACTTAAAAGCGAAAAAAAAAACCAGAAACCCATGTACGTTCTGGATCCTATTCCACCAGCAAGATTCGGAGTCGTTAATTTCAGACGTATACTTGAACAAAGAAAAAGAATACAGACTGCAACCTGAGAAGCAATGGTGTGGATCTTACTCCGGGAGAGGCAGATCAACGCACAGCCTGAGGGTACTGCTGCCTTGTAGTGCCCCCTCTAGGACGTTTCCTGGCCAGTACGTTCCCAGCCACTCTTTTCAAAAGGAGGCGCGTGCTGGGTCGTTCTTGTTTTTTTGCGCGCAGCGCGTTCTCGGGGAAGTACAAGTGAATACAACTTTGTTTTGTTGGAAGAGAAGAGGAAAAATAAACACCCAGAAAAAAGAGGAATGGTAAGGGAATACACATTTTACTTTAGATGGTCATAATCGGTTAAGAAACGACTATAAGAAGAACAGTCATTATTTTCTAATCATCAATGGCGATTATGGCCTGGACAGATAAATGAAAAAACAGAAGGGGCAAGATCCCTGTCATCTATTGAGCGGAGCGAAGAATACGGATGCTGTTTTATGTATTCCCAGCGGTAGATCCTCATAATATGTGGTCCATTACGACCAAGCCAGGCAGGTGGAAACATGCCCTTGTGTGGCACCCCGTCTCAGACTTGGGGGAATGTACCGAGGGGGCTAACCCCGAAGTCGACATCAAGGAATAGAGTCCGTTGCGTCGGATCGCTAACCTTGGTTCTTGCTCCCTAGACTGTGTGGCAAGCTGTCACAAAAAAGAACAGAGACACAGGTACTGAGAGAACTGCGTACCTTGCAGGATGACAGGGATGGATCGAAATCTGAGCGAGTCTGACCTGGCTGTCTCATTTTCATTCAACCCGGACCTGCATGGTGGTTTACGGATCTGTGTAAGTATAACGTACAGCTTTTGTTTTCCATCAACATTGTAAAATTGGTCAAACCCGTACTTTTCTTTCCTCATTTTGACCAATTACTGGAGAGTTCATGTGGGTATTGCATTCTGTACTTTTCTTTCCCACTGGGCCCTGGCGCAGGACATCCTGTGGGCCTCTTGTCCTTGGGGCACATACCACACACGCCCCCCCCCCCCCACACAGTGCTCGCTGAAGAGAGAGAGAGAGAGAGAGAGAGAGAGAGGGTAGCGTAGAGCACTTGATCCAAACCTCTAGTGTGACAGCCGACCCATGCACATATCACCACAGTCAGTCGGGGAGCATAGCCCTGCGTTGACTCACACAGTATTTAAGATGGCATCCACTGCCATCCAGCCCAAATCCCGGCCGGCTCACGAATTAGCAACACCGGGTCGCACTCATTCATGTTATGCACAGTACTGCGCCAAGTGTATATAGTGCTGCATCCATCTTACATAGTGCTGCCGCCACGAGGGCGGATGAAAGTGAGGCATCCATCCTAAGTGAATGAAGTAAGAGCTGCACCCTGCCGCATCACACTGTGTATATTGTGCTGCATCCATCTCTGCGCATTGAAGACTCCCTCAATATACACTGCTGCGTCCATCTCATATCGAGGGGGTCTACAATGCTCAGGGATACATTGAAGTGGCTGATTTCACATGTAGTGTTTTTTATTTTCAAGTCACCTGGAAAGTAAGGGAACGAAATTACCCTTTTACCTGGAAAGTAAGGGAACGAAAGTAAGCCATCGAGTTCATTAATAAAATGTCCTTGGGAAACATGAGCAATCCTCTACCTGTACGCGGGGTGGCTATGGGTTAGGAAGGCAAAAGGGGAGGAGGAGGAGGAGTGGACTGGGAACGAGAGGGATTGAGGACTTTGGTCATGGTGCAGATCGTACTGTTATTTGTGCGAGCTCACAAATGTTTTTCTATTTGGGTGAATATCTAGCAGCTGTGAGGACTGTTCTTATCAAAAAAGAAAGAAAAAAAAAAGAAAAAGCTTGTTTGGAAAGACTTGATTAGGTTTGCAATTGCTATGTGGTCAGATTTTTTATTGAGATCGTGTTTCTTCAAGTGTTGCCATGCTTCATACTTTTGTTCTTTTTTTTCCTCCGAGAATGCTTCATAAATTTTGGTTCTCATGGTGTCCAATATTGCAGCTCCTGCATCCAAGAAACCAAGTTTGTTGTTTCCCTCCGAAGGCGCATCGGTGATGCCAGTTGGTCATGAGCACTAAGTCTGTGTATTGGAGGGCACTGATGGGATCCTTTCACATTATAGTATTTGAATAGATCCAGTGTGAAGGGATCCTAGTGAGAAGAACATTTGGAATGATAGCCGGAGAGAAGTACCTCCTTTTCCGTCCTGGTGGAGCCCTGTGAGAGGATGCCAGGCCACATCCCCCACCAACTCGATATTTGTTCTTTGTGGCCAGGATTTCCCGCCCATTTTTTACGGGTATGTTTGTTTTGGACCAATTCAAAATTTATGCGTGTCATCCTTTTCTGAGAAACCACCAGTACTTGGCCCAGCTATTGGGGGGGGGGCAGAAAAATTTAGTAGAAACATTCTACTCTAGTTTGATGAATTTGGGCGCTCCGGTAGCGGCCCGTTCGTTTCCCTAAAATTCTGGCTTGTTAACGGGCATGGAAGCAGCTCGTCCCTGGCAACCGGGCCCAGCGTCCATTAATGTTGACTTTAGGAAGTGCTGGTGGTTTAATATAACAAAGGCTCTGATCTAGTATCCGTGGGAAGCAGCTCGTCCCTGGTAACCGGGCCCAGCGTCCTCTATACGATTACATGAGAATGATATAATGAACTGAGAGTCTAGTTTTTCCTCATAAAGTCTGGACTCTGGACTCTGAAGCTGTTCACCAGCTACAATTAAGAAGACGATAAGAAAGATTCAGAACCGCTTGAAAGCGTTCACCTACCAATCCTTATCTTTCTTCTTCTGTCTTTCTTTTTTTTTTTTTTTTTTTTTTTTTTTGTAGGTTCAACCTCGAAAGTCATGCTTTTTGTTTTCGACTCGTGTATGAAAATGTCATTGAAGGGAGGATAAGTGCCGAGAACTTCGAAATTGAACAGTATGGGCCAAGATACAGTTTCTAATTGCAGTTTGGGCAATGTATACAAGCCAACTTTCTGGCCAGGTAGGGTGCCCAAAGTGCAATTGCAAACTTTTTCAGAAGCCTGTTTTTTTTTTTTTTTTTTTTTTTTTTTTTTACAACCCGAGTGGTGTTGGTAAGAGCAGACATCACTAGCACTCCTGGGGGAGGCTCCATCTATTGGTGGGGAGCTGCACCTGCTGTAAAATGGGTCCAGCATCCTTTTTACAATAAGAATATGCAAGTGTACACAATTGGAGATGGTATTTGGTGAATCATCACCTCTTCATCCATTGTTGGATGCCAGATCTAGCACTACTATCTGGTCCTGATTCACTCTGCACTATCGTGTATCCAAATTGGAGATCCAGCTGCCCTAATCAAGCTCCCAGATCGAAGCCCGGCCTCTCTCCCCCAACGTGCTACTAGGAAGGATGAAGGGCAGTGAGACCCTCCCCAGCATCAACCCTCGCTGACCTGGCGGCAGTCCCCGATCGGCCAGTAAAATGCCTTCCTCTCTCGACAGATCCCCAGCTAACCTAAACTTCTGACCATCACAACCAGTTCTGGTATCAAATATCCTCTACTGCCGAAGGAATCCTAGGTTCAGCGCCAGAAAAGAAGAATGAAGCGATCCATGCTGATGATAATAAGCTGGATGTACTAGTATTTTCTCCTCCTCCCCCCCCCCCCCCCCGTCTCTCCTCCTCCCCCTACCTCTCCGTTGCCAACACAGAAAGGACTGCGCAGGGGCCATGCTAATCTCCTCCATATCGTTCCAAATTTATCGGATGTCCCGGAGGACACTCCACGAATACAACGGTATTTCACACCAGGCAAATCTTTGACTCTACCTCCTCGACCCATAACAGCTTGTAACTTATGGCCTTCTCCCAGAATGTATGTGTATGCAAAAGCCTCATTTCGATTGGATACACGGAACTTGCACCGTATTTATATTGTGGCATTGGTCACTCTAGCAAGGAGTGCGCTAGAGTGGTTCTCCGTTGTGGTGAGGATAAGCAGCAGCATGAGCAAAGTACGCGAGAACGTATCATACCTTTTCGTTCGAGATGTGAGTGCGAAGCCCCCCAAGTTAGTGTACGCAGGCGTTTGTGTAAAATCCGTGTTTGTAATGTGCTCTCGACTTGCAGCCTTGAGGTGGCAAAAGGATGATCATTGACCAAGCAATTTTTTTTTCTTCTTGTTTTTCTTGTTTTTTTTAAGCTCCACTTCCCTTCCCGATGTCGGGAAAGCGGGAAAATAGCCTGCTCCTAATAGATCGGAGGCTGGGCCCAATGATGGCCACTGTTGATAAATCTAGTCGGCGGCCGTTTCGGCCTCCTAAAGAATCGGGGACTCGACGGTGGCAAACATGAGAAAAGGATGGTGGTTTAAACCACTAGTACTTCCTACCCGTTAACAAGCCACGCTTTTAGTAGGAAATGTACAGGCCACTACAGGAGCGCCCAAATTCATCCGACTAGAAATGTTTCTGCTCTATTCTTCTCCCCCGGCCAATAGCTGGGCCAAGTATTCAGAACTTCATGTGCACGGGACTCTGCTTAACGAGGTGATAAGAGCATTCTCGCTAATCAGGACCCTGGATGTGAAGGCTCCATCTATTGGTGAGGAGCATCACCTGCTGGAAGTGGGCCCAGCGTGTCCCTGTATAACTTGAACATAGTTTTTTATCTAGTTTTTTATCATAGTTTTTATCATCATGCATCGAAGTCTGAGTTGTGCATGGGGGAATCCTGCACCCACCCGTTGATCGTTACGTTAGTCGTAGGTGCTGATTAATGGCCGAAGGTCGTGAACCATTTTTCACAGGTGTATTCCCATCAAAACATCCATTGGTCCGGGGACCACTCCAGGGTGTCCAATTCTAGGGTGTCCAATTCTAGGGGGTCCATTTCTAGGGGGTCCAATTCTAGGGGGTCCAATTCTAGGGGTCCAAAGGAAGGTGGCATATGGGGATGTTTGGTTCATCATGATAGAGCCACCTCCCAACCCTTGCATCCTGTACTGCCCCCATCCTGATGATCACACCAGGTTCAAGTTGTGGACTGATCCGGTTGTTCTTTGCTAAGGCGGCAAAGAGTTGATGGTCTGCCTCTCTGGAAGAGTTGTGGCCGTCACACACTTTCAGTTTGAAATAGGCAAGCAAAGACAGAGTGGCGCTGGTGTCGTGGTTGTGTTTTTCAAAATGTGCAAGTTTAGCGGGGGTCTAAAACTGCGGCAGTCGTTACCCGCAGTGGCGCTTGGCAGATCTAGGAGGGTCCCCTTTTTTGCTCCATTTGGGGGACTGTTAAAGTTGCCTATGCTCAACATTGAGTGTGATTCCAACGTACTTGCTCCGGGACCACCACCCGGTTCCCTTTCTGCACATGGGTGGGGCGTCCTTCAGTATCTTTAGCCCAATGGTCATCATGACTCTGCTCTACTTGAAGCATCTTCTTCACACAAGACAAAAAGAAAGGACACAGGTGAGAGAAAGCAAGGAGATCTAATCTTTGAAAGTAAGGGAATTCGAATTTTGAGGCGATAAAAACAAAGCTTAAACTCCTTTTTGTGACTCTACTGAAGTTACCCCCCAAGAAAAAGAAAAAGAAGAAAGGGTACCCCCCAAAAAAAGAGAAAAAGAAGAAAGGGTACTCACACTAGGAGACTTTTTCAAGCGATATCGGGACATCATTTTTTGCAACTCGGGTACATCTCTGGCTAGGAGCAAAAGTGGCCAGATACATCCAAGAAAGTGGCCAGATACATCCAAGAAAGCCCTTTTTTTATTTGTTTTGAAACTTCACTTTCCAAGGAGGAGTGAGTACGGCCTGATTTGCCAAGTGGACTGGCAATCATTATGGACAAATGCATTCAAAGGGGAATTTGAAGAAAGAGAGGGAAAGAAGGCCATTTTTCACAGCACTCAACCAGTCAGACGGTTGCAAGTAATAATGTCCATCTCTCTCACACTTCCGGTTCCGTAAGTGCGGCCAGATTCATTCAACGAACTGTCTTCACTCCTTTGTTCCTTTTTTTCTCGGGGTAACTTCAGTAGAGTCACAGAAACGAGTTATAATTGCACTATGGGACAGGGTACAGTTTGCAATTGCACTTCCTTTTTTTTTTTTAAGGCCCCATGTGCAAGGCCTCTATCCTGGTGGCGGTAAAAGAACCACCGGGATTGAGGCTTTGCCTGGCGGGCCGCTCCATCTATTGGTGGGGAGCACCTGCTGGAAACCAGGTCCGGCATCTTTCAGAACAGTACCTCATTGAAAGTGACGCCATTTTGCTGGAAACCGGGTCCAGCGTCCCATATGCACTTCTACTCTTCCCTGCAAAAACCTGCAGCAGGGTCAGGAATGGAGGGGAGCACTGGGGGGCACCAGTGGGGTCCGCCTCCATCTCCTGACCCCTGCCATCCACCAGCTATCCTCAAGGCGCCTGTTGTGTTAAGCTAGAGTGAATCTAAACTGAATTTGAAGAGAACTAAACGGAATTAGGCTGAAGCAATTTGCATTAAACAGGATTAACAGAGTTCTCCCAGCATTTTCTCTCAATTTAGCTAAACAGCCGTTCTGACTACAGCAAACATCTTCATTACTTCACAGGGTGACGCCCATCTGCTGATCCTGTCTTTTTGGCTCGATGGAAGGGGTCAATCGTGGTCAAATCGTGAAAAGTCAGCTGGTAGTCTCTCACTACCTCTGTTCGGGTCTCCCCCTGTGATTCCCTCTCAGGTTGGCGGCCAGTCCACTTCACCTCGGCCACCCATCCCTCCCTCTCGCCCCCCAGCCAGTTCTTGCAAAACGTAGAGATGATCCTGTTCATGTCCCCCCAGGAGCACATCAGGTCGAGTTTGTCTTTGGCTGTCTTCCATTGGGCCGCTATCTCCTGCTGGACTAGTGTTCGAATTTGCTCCATGGCCTTGCCGTCTTCCACCTGCGCCCCCTCTATCTCTCGACAGCACCTTATCCACCATATATTCCATAGGACACTTCGCCAGCCTAGGCTAAACATATTTTCTTCAAATGCCTTTCCCTGGATCGGAGGGTAATACCCCAAGAGAAGGGCCCTCCAGTCCCATGGCCAGACCGCACCGGGGACTATGTGCCGCCAGATCCTGTCCCAACTTCTCCATAATAGCACTAATGCAGGACATTGGAGGAATATATGTTCGATGGTCTCAGCCCTCTTCCTCCCGGGGTAACTCAAAAGACATTTGTGGCACCACGGTAGTGTCTTCCCTTGTTGTTCCAGGTGGGTATGGTCAATCAGCCAGTCGTTGGTGGGTAGGCACCTGTGTTCTATTTGCCACTGGAGTGTGGAGATTTTTGCTGGCCTTTTACTGTAGTGGGCAAACCACCGGATGGGTTTCAGTAGTTTACGGTCCACATTTAGGTGGCGATACCATCTATCTTTTACACGGCCTCGTAATGTACATTTGGGCCTGAGCATTCGATAGGCAGATTTAGACTTTAGGTTGCATAGTGTTAGTGTTTTTGCCTCTCCCTTCTTAGTTGGGATGCTCAGGGCCCATTGCCACTCGTCAGGGTCCAGGGGGAGGTCCTCGATTGGAGTCATTGGGCTATATGCCCGCTGATGGCCTCCCTCGTCAATGACCCTGATGCGATAGACATCCCTTTGCTCCTTCCATATGAAGGGTTGCTGGTTATGCTGCAGTCTATCGTCTTTTAAAATGGCGAAGACCTCAACTAGCACGTGTGTCTGGTTTACAAAGTGCACGTACCCCACCTCCTGCTCGAGGTCGGGCAGCCCTACCCAGTCATCTTCCCTAATGCAGGGGCCTTTTCTAAGAGTGACGTACCAGTGGAGGGGGAAGTTGTCAATCAACTTAGCCAGTGCTCTTTCGGTGAGGTGACAATACCGTAGTGTTGTTCGTAGCCTCTCTGTGCTCTTCCAGCTCCTTGCCTCTGTGTCCCAAAGGTCCCCGACTCTTCGTACACCGTGCTTTACCCAGCCCTTCCGTGGTGAGTCCGACGCGCACCGCACACGCCCTTCAGAGTCCGTTATTAGGTGGTTGTCGAATAGGGGCTGCTTGAATATTTCTTCCCACCTCTCTGGGACCGGTCGGTTGGGGGGGGAGAGCCTCCTCCATGTACGTATGAGACGCACCCAGTATCTGTCGGTCGGATCCCCGTTTCTGTACCTCCTAGGTAGCCTCCAATATCTGTCCTCCAGCCATACTCGGGGGTCAATCTCAGGTAGGGATTCTGGGGCGAGGTCAACGAATTGTGACAGGGCAAGGGGGACCCATGGGGACGATGGTGAAAAGATGATAAGTTGGAGCCAGCGGATCGAGAGGGCCTGGAATTGTGTGGCAGGGTCCACGATTCCCACGCCTCCTTTATTCGTGGGCTGGATCACCGAATCCCACGCCACGCGACTTTTGGTGTGGGAGATGTTACTATCGCCTCTCCACAGGAATGCTGCCAGTTGTTGCTTCAATGCTTTGAGGCCCCCGTTACTCTCTGGAGGTGTGCCCCCTTGGTGATGCATCCACCATCCTGTAGTCTTCTGTCCCGAATTTACCGTCATATCTGATAGGCGGCAAAATTTGTTCATGAGGTGCTGAATTTCTTCCATATTGCCCGTAGTTGCCTCTACCATGATGGTAAGGTCGTCAGCAAACAGGGAGCAGATGGGTATTGCCTCTTCCGGGATATTCGATATCCTGATACGTGTGAGGTCTTTGTTCTTCCGCAGATTGGCTGACAACGCTTCCATAATTACCAAGAAGAGATAGGGGGCAATAGGGTCCCCTTGTCTCACCGACCGTTGGAGTTCAAAAGGAGGCGCTACTGACGCATTGACCTGAACACAGGTTGTGGCATTTTTATGGAGGATTTTGACCCAGCGCCGGAAGGCGGGCCCGAAGTTCATTCTTTCCAAACACGTCTAGAAATTCCTAGTCCATGTGGTCGTAGGCTTTTTCGAAATCTATAAAGATAATGGCCGCGTTTGCCTGTTGTCGGCGCATCAGTTGGACCACCTCGGTAACCAGTAGGACGTTTTCTTGAATATTCCTGTCAGACATGAACCCTGTTTGGGCTGGGTGAATGACCTCCTCCAATACTGTCGCCATGCGGTTGGTCAATGCTTTGGAAAACATTTTATATACCACGGTGAGCAATGTGATAGGTCTGTAGTTCCTAATGTTCATTTTGTCGTCTTTTTTGTATATGAGGGATAACACTCATTTCCCTATTGTATCCCCCATTTTCCCGGCCTCCCATACCATTTGGTAATATTCCCACAGGTCCGTACTAAGATCCGACCACATGGTTTCCCAAAGTTCATTGGAGAAACTGTCAATACCGGGGGAGGTTTCCTCCTTCATTTGGAGGAGTGTTGTCCATATTTCGTCTTTTGTGAGCTCTTTCTCCAGCTTGTCTCGTTGTTGGGACGAGATATGTCAGTCCATTGGAAGTAGGAAGTCCCGAATTTCCCGCTTCATATTTTCCCCGTACAGGCATAGGATTTGGGAGGTATGTAGCTGTTTGAAGAACTTCTTGGTGATTAAGGTGCAGTGAGCTGTGTCAGTGGCAATGATGTTGTTGTTAGCTGGGTCAAAAAGAGCGTCGATGACCGTCCGTCGTGCTCATGCTGTGGCTATAGAGAAAAAACGAGTGTCCATGGAGGCCTCTTTAGTGAGTTTAGCCATCTTCCCTCTGATTCTAATTCCTTGCCATCTATGCTGAGCGTATTGTAAAAGTCGGTTTTTAGTGTTTTGAATAGAGTCCCTGAGATCCAGTGATTCCTGCGTGGAGAGAAGATGTTGTGATTCTGTCTGCCTTTCCAGGGCTATTAGTTCGTTGTGTGTGGTCATTTCGAGTTGTTGTCGCAGGGCTGCTATAGCTTTAGAGAATTTTTTGCATTTCTTGGCCAGAAACACAAGGCCGTTGTTAAACCATACGAGATAAGAATCGAAAAGGTGCTTTTGCTGACGCCAGAATTCCCATTTGTTCCGTATCATCTGTGAGAATGATATATCTTTAAGTAGGGAGGTATTTAGCTTGAAAAAGTCTGGCCCTTGGTCTGACTGTTTTCTCATTGTCAGCACTATCCCACAAGTTTTGTGATCCAGACCTGGGTGCGGGCTGCGTGGGAGGATCATTACCCATCGCAGAGCTCCTTCCAGGTCATTTGACAGTAGGATGAGGTCGATTCGAGATTTGGATAGGCGGATCGCTATCCCTAATGCACGTGAATACCCGTGCTTGGGGATGGAGGCGCCGGAATGTATCGAAGACTGCGAGAGACTCACAAAGATCTGCTAACACTTGTTCGTCCTCGCCGCGAAGGAGGGCGATTCCTGGGGGTTCCATCTGTCCAAGCCTTTATCTGGGGTTGCATTAAAGTCCCCTGCTATAATTAGAGGGTTTGCAATTGCACTTCCGCGTCCAACCTGGCAAAAAAGTTGGGTTCTTTTTTATAAACAAATCTGTGGGAGGCCTATTCGCGGAGGTGATAGCAACAACCTTCACTAGTAGGACCCAAATGGAAGATGGCTTCAATCTATTGGTACCAGTGGGGAGTTGCACCTGCTGGAAACCAGGTTAAATTATGACGGTATCGTACCAACTGGCCTCCGAATTTCAAGTAGAAGCCTACTACCTGAAGTGTCTGGAGGCTGGCCCCGCCGTCGATAAAATTCAATCGGCGGTGTCGCCACGTTGTGAAAGTCTATCTTCTGGTAGGTGCGACTTTCTGCACAATTGCACTTTAGGGGTCGGATGGGCCTAAGGGTAAGATTGCATGAGTGCCCCCATTCTTTTTTATTTCTTTTCCTCTGTTTCGTGAGAGTTTTGTCTCATGGTGGTTGGTGGTCAAGACGCGCCTTTGTGAGCGCAGGAATAACGGTTGATGCAACTTTTTCTTTTTCTTTTGGGAAATTCGAGCAGAGAACTTTGGCACGATCATCGCGCAGGGGAAACTTTTTGAATTTTTGGACGCTTCGGAAAGGGTGTGAGAGACTGCACACGCGCTTGGAATTAGGACTCTAATTAGACTAGGATTTTGGGAACATCGTATTTCTTTTTTGTAACTACACGATGCTCCTTACTCGCACGCGTTTTGCTGCGCTCTATCCTGCATTCTATTCACGCCGCGACTTAATTTTAATCTTAATTGTAATTTTCTCTTGTTCCCTTCTTGGCGAGTGCGGGTGTAACTGTAATCTTCTCGCTCTTGGCTTCTCTTCTCGCCGAAACACGCGGCCCCTTCCCCTTCATCTCATTGCCCAGAGCGGTGCATGACTCGATCGATGTGTCGAAAGTGGCCACGTCCCCCACGCCGCGGCCCAGGCATGCCGACCGTAGAGACCTCTTTCTTTTCTCTTTCCCCCTGCCTTAGCGTAATCTCGGTTATCTTGTGCAAATGCTAATTGTTATAAATTTCGCAAGCACGACTAAATCGCTCTCTAAGTTGAACTTGGGAAGTTCAGTGGGGTCAAGAGGATCGGCTAACAGATAGGAGCATATGAGGAGGTGAGTTCGGAGCTGGGCGATCCGACGAGCTGGTGGCAAGTGTGCAGGGTTAATGTGCGGCTACGATGGACTGTAGAGCAAGGGCGAACCCGACGTGCGTACTCGGGCTAAGCGGGGTGACATCTCAGGGTTGTTGGTAGGTGCGAGGCGATGGAATGCCTGCATCAGAATAAAGAGGAGGATGGTGAAGCAATGAGAGCGCGTTCATGGGTTCTGTGAATGTCAGTCGGTCACCGATTGGGGGGGGGGGCGGGGTTCTTGTAGGAGGGTGGGGGTCATCGGAGGGTAACCCCCCATGATGTTTTCTTTTTTTTACGAATAAATATTTTTTAATTAAAAAAAAATCTTGGAACCAATGAAAATAAGCATTTTTGTTTGTTGTTTTGTAGGTTATATCGAAATTTTTTTTAATGTCATCACGCTGTGGGGCTTGTGGCGACTGTAGCGGGGTGAACCGAGAAAAAAAAAGCAAAAAAAAAAACACCGCGCTTTCGTAGTTTAGCCGTTCACAAGAGCAGGGTCATATGAACGGCCGGTCACATTCACGGTGACGGCACTGCTCCTGGCCCTCTCAAAATTTTTGGTTTCGGCTTCCGTTGTTTTTGTTTTTGTAATTGCGGACTGATTGTATAGATTTTTTCTTTTCTTTGGAGTATCTCTCATATCTCCTTGTATGGATGATGTTGTGTATGATGACTGCGGCCTGATCGTCTCAATTGTTTTTGCACACGAAAGATTGAATGATTGGGGAACGTGGATGCATGCCTAACAACAGTCTGCTAGAATCAATGGGAAATAATAAAGTTGGTCGCCTTGAGTTGCTTGGTGAACAGATCTTATGCGAGCGCGTATATATATTACAACCAACCAATAAAACGGTCTGTCACGTATACACGTGCTCGCATAACTCACCCTCGTCTGGACTGTAGGTATACTTTTGTATGGATAGGAATGGCAGCAATAATGTGAATTTGTGGCATGGAATTCGGTGTTTCTCTTTTCAATCACAACTTCCCCCTACCGTCTGGCGTGCTTGTACCGAAGCTAAGCGTCAAGAAGACAGTCCTCGATTGGGACCGTCCACGGTCAGACTATGAGATTTATGAATCCCGTAGGCGTCGTGTGCGAGATACCCATTGCGTCCCTCCAGTACACCGCATAGGGACCCGTCTTAGGCGCCAAACCCGACCATCCTGAGTATCCGGTCATGAAGGCCGCAAACTGAGAAAGCTCTTTTTTCGTCCGAACCCCTTTACATTTTCGTCCTTGGAACTTTGACATAGGAGATCCCAATTCCGACTTGGGGCTCCACCCCACTTTCCTAAAATCCTTGGCAGACCCCCTTTTTCATAACTTCCGGGCTGACTCCCACTCTGATTAGGAAGTCGCGTTGGGCGTGAGGTTGGTATCGAAACCGCCACGTGCCAATCTAAGGACTAAGCAAATAGTTCGGTTCCATATCCGTATTATCCGATCGATCTGACCAGCCCAAGTAGAGGACGATCTAAAAATGAAAACAAGTCGATACGGGACACTCTGGTCACCCGAAGTAGGTCCGCAGGGCGATAGGCGACCAACATGAACGCTAACGCGATACTAAATGCTAATCAAAATGTTGTGCCAAATCTCATTGGACAAGTGTCACCGACACCCGTGCGTGCGCACGTACCAATTGCGCCCCCCCATCTATATTTGTTTGATCCAGCGCATCACTTGGCAGATCCATGGCTAGCGACCCCCCGAGCACAACAATACGACGACAATGAGGCGTACACCATTGGTTTAGCACTTATGTTTAGGTGGATCTCTTGCATCGGTTTCATTACATCCACCCAGAGCATATGATCAAAGATCGGTGCAAAACACCCTCGAATCTATCGCGGAGTATCATAGCCGATTTTATTGATTTTTTGTTAAGTCTGAGTGAGACGAAAAGGTAGGACGAGGTTTTTTCATTGACGGCCTCAAGAGTTGGGCAAAAAGCGATTCCACAAAACTAGCTCGGGCTAAAGCAGAACTGGTCGCGCTCCAGGACAAGTTTGAAAATATGGGCTTTGTCTTAGGACTCGTCACTTACCTGAAACAGGTGGCAGTCAAAAGAATTATCCATGGTTTGAATGTTGTTCCATCGCCAACCACCCCCCCTACGCCCCCAACACCCGTAGAAAAGAAGGTTGACGAATCGAGCACAATAATAGAACTTACACGAACCTTGGTGAAATTAATACAAGAAAGTAAGAAAGAGCAGCGGGAGTGTAATACCCGCATGGAAACTTTGATGCGCTCAATGCGCCCTATTATCGTTCGAACTGTGACATTTCTTGTAGGAACCCGGCAAACACAAGCGACTGGGGGACCCGCAGCAGCGGCTGCCAGAAGAACAAACGACTGCTATACATGTCATCAACCTGGGCATATAGCACAGAAGTGTCCCAACCAACCCCCTTAGGCTCGGATAGGAGTAGCTCCCGCTGCGAATAAGGCAAGGGGTATGAGGGTTGAGAGTGGTTGAGGTTAACCCCGCGTAGTGCGTGGTTTGCCAATGCTAAATTGTTGATGTGATTGCAGGTATGTTTTGTGAGCTTAAGTTCGGATATGACTTTGTCTGCGATCATATGTATATTTTTGAAAGGAGTCAGACTTAGATTGTGATAAGTGATCGCCTCATGTCCTATAACCCTATTACATATATATACTGTGTATTCGTGTGGTCTGCCATGACCGTGCGTAATGATTAAACAAATTTATATTGAGAAAAAAGAAAGATTCCTTTTACCTTTTGTTTTTTTATAACTTGTATAGTTGGATGTTAAGGTCTATGGCGACTATCAAAGTCAAACCCCTTAACCTGTTTCGAGGCCCTGGATGATGAAGCCTTATTTCTAGGGTCGAAAGCATTTAACCGCCACATAGGGTCGAGGCCCGCCTACCGCTCGTCTGCGCAAGGTGCAGAGGAGGGTAGAACTCGCAATCGCCTTCGCGATTGTCTAGCAATGAGAGGCTAACATCTCAAGACGTATGTCAACCGACACTTGAGGAGCGTTGAATGCAACCCTCAAGATCATTGAGGGTCACATAATTATGGGCATTACGTAGTACTCCATTCTTGGGACTGCATAATCATGCATGGCAAGTCGATATGACAAAGTCTACGTCATGGCAATATTTGTTCAGAGTCTCGCGAGTATCAGCTGAGTATAGTTGTCATTAAGAGGTTATGGGTCGGATACAGAAAGGGACTATGCGTAATTTACGTGTGAAACTTGGTTTTGTTTTGGAAAGGTGTATGCGTGGTTAGATGGACCGTCCTAGTCAATGGGCGTTGAAACTCGCTTGGGACATCAGCCCCCAAAGCGCCAGTTCGCGCGCGGACCCGATTAAGGCGTTCGACTGCGCGTACCCCTATGCTACAACGTACGAGAAACGCCCTCGGTTGGGTCACATCGGCGATTGCAACTAAGCAGATACGCCTGTCTGAGGGTGGTGACAACTTCTTGGGCAGAGGTAAGTTGTGCCTCCCGTGACCCTATCCTGTCGTAGGGGTTTGCGAGAGAGAGGTGCGGCTGGCGCACTCGGCCGGAGCAACGAAAGCTCCACTGCGAAGAAAAGTCTTGCAAAATCCTGCATGACGCGGTCGGGAGGATCCCCCTACGGGACCGATGAGCTCGACAGCACCACGAAGACTGGGATTTCAGCTAGCTCCCGCTACCTCCACGAAGACTAGGAATCCAACTTGCACCAGCACCGCAAAGAACGGGACACCAGCTCGCAACAACGATGGCTATGTGGCACAATCCCCTCCCAACCCCAATGACGCGCAAGCCGAGAGTTTTCGTGGGGGGGGGGGGGGGGRGGGGGCGCGRGGGCAACGTTGCTCTCCCTTGAAGCATTTTTTGTCGGATGATGTGGAGGTTTTCTGCACTGCGGTGGCTGATGACGTGGATTTGCCACCAAACGGAAGACAGGAGGAATTGAGCGATGGCAAGTTGGGCGGAGACACGTGGTCACTCGAGTCGATCATCGCCCTTGTGCAGACCAAACGGGAGTATGATGAAGAGCAGGAAAGGCGGACTGGAAGAATCAAGGGCAAGTTGAAGAACAACCCGACCAGGTGGGCGGACGTTTCAGAATGGTTAGGAAGGGGTTCGTGAGAACACTGGGAAGTTGCTTGCGGAAGTTTGAAAACGTCATGACCGCCTTTCGGTAAGTTCATGACTTCCAATTGAAGTTCGGTGGGGAAGACTGGTTCGAACTCTACATGGCTGCCTCTCATGTTTCCGAAGCTTCACCCATTGTGGGTTGCTGCCTCTCATGTTTCAATTCTCGTAATTCGAAGTTGTCGTTGTAGTGTTTTTGCCTTTTTTGTTTTTTTCTCGAAAAACAGCATGCTTTCATCAATTTGAGAATGGAGGCCGGGAAAACTCACAATATACTGTTAGAACCAGTTGCTGGAAGCATCATCCAGCTTAGCTTACAGGGAGAAAACCCTGCGGCACTCCCAAAACATGGACCATAGACTTAGCCTACAAAACAGGTCCAAAGAGAGTGCCCCTACTCCTAACAAATCTTGACTACCTTCTCCTAAATCTACCTAGCCTGAAGTTAACCTTAATTCCTACCCTACCCTATAGCTATTCTGCACCGGACCTAAAATGACCTTGAATCTCGGTGTTGTTCCCTTTAGGTCACGAGATCACATAGGCGGGGAGAGGGGAGGGACAAAAAAGTAGAAAAAAAAATAAATGGAATTGCCACTATCTGACTCATGAAAGGGCATAGTAGACACAACACACACGCAACCGCTGAGAGTGAGTGAGAACGAGCAATCCAACATTCGAGAAAAACTTAAATCATTTAACTCTCTCTCTCTCTCTCTCTCTCTCTCTCTCTCTCTCTCTCTCTCTCTCTCTCTCTCTCTCTCTCTCTCTC
>BFEA01000102.1:3118638-3130026 GCA_003427395.1 Chara braunii
CACACACACACACACACACAAAACTCGTGCCCATTCTATTCTGGCGGGCAACAGTCAGGTTGCTTATCATCGGCAAACAGAGTCCAGACTCAGGTTCAGGAAAGAAAAGTCATAAGAGAAGAAGGGCCTGTTCCCCCCTCATAGCCCGAGTGACTACGGGCTGGCTTTAAAAGAATTTGAGGGAGCATTAAAAATTAAAATTGATTAAATACCTTTTTTACTTATCAATTTCTCAAAATTTTGTTTACCCCATTAGACGAAAACATCACATTCTATAATTTTATCTGCATGTTCGGGCAAGTCACGTTCGCTAGCCGACAAAAGAAGTTAAGTCACGTGCCGTGTGCCGACAAAAGAAGTTAAGTCAGGTGCAGTGTTTCCTCATCCATCTGGCTTATATAGTGGCAATTGCCCCATCGCAAGGAAAACATTCATTTCCTTACGTACTCAACCGGCGAAGTCCGTCGACTTGACGGACTTTGCCAGTTGAATAAGGTAATGAGAGTAACAGCAGCAAACAAGAACGGACATGACACATCCATGTCAGCAGTGGGTTTTATGGCGATGACAAACTAGTTTCTCAGACTTGAACTCCTGATGAGTCGGTGAAAATTCAGCGATCGCATATAGTGAACGTGAGAACACCCACCACCCACACAGAGAGAGAGAGAGAGAGAGAGAGAGAGAGAGAGAGGGGGGGGGGGGGGGGGGGGGGCGGGCGAAGTTGTTGGCATTGACCAAGTCCGGAGGCAAGAGGAGTTTGCATGAAGTTTCAACTTGAGAGAGTGTGACTATTCATCTGTCAAGTTGTTCGGCTTCAAGAGAGAATCTTACGCTCGTGAGCCTTGAGAGTTTAGCTTCGTCGTGAACCACCACCAGTTCACACAAGCCTAGGTCGATGAAGCTACAGTCCAAGGTTTGCAAGCGTACCACCAGCACCTCGCCCAGCCAATGTTCCCCGAGGCGGCAGTTCACGCGTTGCAAATTTTGTTCGGTCGGCCTACCGCAGGAGGAGATGGCTGTCCACTGCAATCAAAAGGAGACCTGTGCCGCTGCATTTTTTTCTTGGCACTCACTGCTCAGGGCATTTCCAGCCTTGGCAAGGGAAGCGTCAAAGACACTTATGGTTTAGCTGGTTTTTTTTTTTTTTTTTTTTTTTTTTTTTTTTTTTTTTTTTTTTTTTTTTTTTTTTTTTTTTTTTTTTTTTTTTTTTTTTCCCATAGTGGCCTTCAGCTTTCACTACCAGTTCAGGCCCAAAGAATTGTGGCCTTCCCCGTAAATTAATAAGAGCCTGGCTTAGCTTCGTGCGAACAGGGGTTTTAAACCACCAGTACTTCCTACAGCCGTGCCCGTTAACGCGCCACGATTTTAGGAAACTTACGGGCTACTACAGGAGCGCCCAAATTCATCCGACTAGAAACGTTTCTACTCCATTTTTTCCCGCGGTCGATAACTTGGCCAAGTACTGGTGGCTTAAAAGCAACCATCCTAGGGAAGTACTTGTGTGTTACATAGAGACAAATATCCCCAAAAGAAACGGAAGGATAATGATCTACAAGACTTTTGCTCCGAATGCCTGCAGGGCTGCTGAAAGCACAGAAGGCCACCAGCAAAATCCTATCGGCTGGTTGGAAGTGTTTTTTTTTTTTTTTTTTTTTTTTTTTTACATTACCATCCAGGCAACAGCATTGGATGTGTGTTGCAAATGCACACACCAAATCTGCGAAGCCAAAATTGAGATGAACTACAAACTGCTTCTCCAAGCTTTGTGACACCACACACACCGCAAACCACGGCGAAATCGCTAGAAAGCGGAAAAATCAACGCCGGCAATGCAACACAAAGACGGGCGAAGAGCAAAGACGGCACACATGCGTCAGCACATCAGCACTCCAAAAAGCCGACGTGGCGCCAAAGCAGAGCTCGAAAACAGTTAAGAAATCAGCTTTTCGGAAACACCAGCCGCAAAGATCAAGATCGTATGGCCAAAGCGCAAAAGAAAAGAACCGGGTCGGTGCGCAGCATCACAGCGAGGGCGACTAAGCTTTAGTAGTGTGTGTGTTGATAGGGGAAGCTTTCCATGTCACAATAAACATATGGTTGATCATTATTATGCGTTTACTATGACATGCAATGTCTCCCATATGGAAATCAAATGCTTTTTGAATTCTCTTTCTTCTCTTATGATTTCGGATATACATTTCATAACACGTGCCCTTCCTCTCTCCTCCACCCCCCCCTAAACCACAGGATCCCCCCTCCAAAATGTCCAGCAGTAGATAAGAAGACCACACTTTTGATGTACCAGCCTAACAAAGGACCAGTTCAACTAGTACGTCCCTGTCTAAATCTGGAGAGCCGCTTTCTTTAGACCAGATTTCTGGCCTGTTCTTTGACGTGATGCATAGTCGGGCACCGCTCGGTTCTTTTGTTGCCACCTGGCACAACATTGTGCTTTCATTTTCGGGCCATGCAAGAGCCTGAACACACACACACACACACACACACACACACACACAGAGAGAGAGAGAGAGAGAGGGAGAGAGAGAGAGAGATTCGCCTGGATATCCTTACTACACACAAGCTATGTTCTTCTAGCCTCTCTCCCCCCCCCCCCACCCCCACCCAGATATGATATCATCGTCTGGTACTGGCTGGGGGTATATACCCCCCGCTGGGTTTGAAGTCTGAACCCAGCACTTGTCTGGTACAGCTCAGGTTTGACTCATTGCCTGTTCATGTTACCTCGTTCCACTTTTGACTCGTTGCCTGTTCAGAAGTAACCATGTGTTTGTGTTGCGATGTTCGCTGTACACAACTCCACAAAAAAAAGCATGACCATGCCAGACTGTTTTGCTGGACATTCACCGACTGTGTTTGTGTGTTTGTGTGTGTGTGTGTGTGTGTGTGTGGGTTCTTTCTTTGTTTCCTATTGGTCACCTTGTGTTTACTTGTCTTCCTGCCTCATAACATTGCAATTTTCTTTTTGGATGCTTGATCCTGGGCGGTGTTCACAGAATTCCCGGATAACTGCCGGCCGGCAGGTGTGTCTCCGCTCTTGGGACTTTTTCTGTGCATTCCCCTGGTTCCACCACCTCTCACTTGGGCATACAATCTTGCTAATCTCTTCTCTTCGTTTATAGTACAAGCGGTCCCTTATGGTCCCAGCTCCATTCTGTTCTGGGCAGTCCGATATGGGCATGGTTATTCCACTCTTGTTGTTCATTTGTGATGTGCTCATGTGAGGCTATAAATGCGATGGCCTGCGGCCAAGTTCCACTTGCACATATTGTTTTTTGCTTACCGTCGATTCTTTCCTTACCGTCGATTTCCGGATCGACGCCCAGACATTGAGGAATCAGGGTAAGTGGGACCTGGCACCTGGAGTGGAGGTGCTACTCTGTAACCTAGCTTGATGAGAGCATGAGGCCTGGAAGAGCTTCGGTTCGTGCTGAAAACAGCCATGCTGGTGGTAGTCGCAGGTGGATTGATTAGGTTTCACCTATCTGATTCGTGGTTGGGAGGCTTGTTGACACACATTTTCTGAATGTTTCTGAGTTTGCCTTTTCCTTTAATTGTTCTTAGCCGAAGCCGGGTAATGTCCCCGGTGGTTCGTTTTTGTATTCTGATAAGGGACGCTGGGCCCGGTTCCCAGCCGTGTTGCTCCCCACGAATAGATTGGAGCATCGTCTCAAAAAAAAAAGAAAAAAAAAGGGAAAAAATAAAAGAAAGGAAAAGGAGAAAGGAAAGTCGGCAAAGAAAGAAAACCTGCACAAACGGGATAATTTCCGATCTGCCAAAAAACACACATTCCCGGAACCACTACCTTCTTCCCCCAAATACAACCTACTGTACTTATAGCTGTATTTAGACTGAAAGACGACTCAAATACAGCTATGATGACCATACGTTGTATTCCGGGGAAGAAGGTAGTACTCCTCCATCTTCGTTTGTCGAACCTGACCAAACCGGCAATAGAACCTGTTCTTTCTTTCGCCTTTCCTGCAAAAGTTTTTTTCTTCTATCTTTTGTCCCATCAAAGTGACACACAGCTTATAGACATGCTTTTTTTTTTTCAGAATTTTTTGTCGAAGGCGACGAGTCGATAAAAAACTGCCAGAGTGACGACACTCAAAATTCCCTGCATCTCTCTCCCCTCAAACCTGGCCATGTCAAACCGCACTAGAATCTGTTATTTAATATTTTTCGTTTCCCCCCCCCCACTTTCAGGTAGGCTTTGTCTTCTATCATTTTGTCCTATCACAGTGACACCCAGCTTATAGACATGCTATTTTTGAAAAATTTTCAGATTTTTTTATCGAAGGTGACGAGTCTAACACATTAACAGGATGGCAACACTCAAAATTGTCAAAACTGAGAGCTATAACACAATAGGTCAAGTCAAAATCGCACCACGAAGTGAAAATAAAGCGCCAAACCGGGATCTGCTAATTGAGTAAGACAGCGGACCCATCACACCGAGTTCGCCAACAAAGAGAGAAAAGGTTAAGAATACGGAACCCCAAAGTGAAGAGCTACACACAATAGAGTCAATTCAAAATTGTAATCAGCGACCAACGCCGCTGGGCTGTAAATATGTCGATCTCATCATCTCATCAAAGCTCGTGAACAGAGGATCGAAATAGAGGATCAAAGCCTGTAAAGTGGGGTAATACCCAAAAGCTGGAAGCACATCCTCATCACCCTTGCAGTCACTTCGCAGATCAAGAGTCTGCTTCTCTCCTCCGGGCTCCCAATGACCTGTGACACAGACACAAGACGGTAGAAACACGAGTCTTCAATTCTCAGTGTGAAATACAAATACTTACAAGGGGGGGGGAGAGACGGGTGCATGGGTCCTGGGAACCATCTCACGCAAGTGTGTACATGCCATGCATCGTACTCCCACACACAATGAACAGTAGTCTGACAATAGACAAAGATAGAGAAGATGAGGACCGAGTTTCACAGTTTATATTATCAGAAATATGAATACAAAGTGCTTCAAGTTCCCCTGAGTCCAGCGCTCATCAGCGCAACACCAATATCTTGCCAACTCATCAATACGACTTCCAGTGAATCAGTGCTACCCTTGCAGATAGTCTCCAAGTCATCAATGTGGTCACTACTCATCAGCGCCACCTCTGCAGGTCACATCCAGCTCAGGTAAGTACCTTCCATAGCCAAACCTTGAATGAACACTCTCAGCCTCAATCCCTTCCTCCTATGATGCATACACACTCTTTAATACTCATGAGGATCTACTCTGGATACTACTCATAGCTACATACTAACCCTCTACTACTAATGCTAACTCGCTGGGCAGCTATGGCTGCATCACTTCCAGCGTACAGGCATCTTCCTCCCTCCAGCGCGTCTTCTCCTCCAGCGCTGCTCCTCCTGACTCAGCGCACAAGTGCACCAGCACTTCCACGCATTGCAGCCAGTGGAGATCTGGCGAGGAATGAGGCAGGCAGCTCTTTTTATAGTGCTGGCCACTCCTCGCTGGGTCTGCATTGGCTCAATTCAGCCTCTCCCTTTGTCCCAGACCCTGCATTGCATGTGTCCCAGTACATTCCCAATGAGATTCAACTGCTGCTGAGGCACTTCGGCCTGGATTTGGACTTGAAAGTCTGGATCTGGACTGACCCCTTGACTTAGACCAGAACTGGGACTGTGCCTACTGACTTCACTTTCGGACAGGCACAACTCTAAACGAACAGACACATTTACTACTTGAACAGGCACTTTCCATTGCACGAACAGGTACACTGCCTACACGTACAGACACACCCTTACTCGAACAGACATGACATACACATCTCCTGGTGAACAGGTAAGTCTTTTGACAATGCCCTTTGCCTTAGATTTAGATGTGCCTGTTGATAGAGAACTTGCTCTATTTTTACAAGGCCTGAGGCCTATATCGGGTAAAGGCCCTTTTACGGGGTGGGGTGGGGGGGGTTAGCCGCCAACATGATTTCATCCCCCAGGATTCGAGCCCTTCACCTGTTTGATCAATAGCCACAAGTCGGAGGTAGTGCAGTGAAATTACAAATACTGGTCGATTCCAAAAATGCAGAGAGAGCACAGAGTGCACATGTTTCGCTTATATATCATTAACGGCTGCATGGCCAAACCCTTGACGATCAAAGGTTTATTTCAAGGACTCAAAGAGAGTAAGCCACAAGCCTTCTGCATCCTGTTTGACACCTCTACACAGCTCCATTGCTTGAACTCGAGCAGCTGTAATGCCCTACCGTCTTCATTAACCCGTCTTCACCCAAATAGAGCGCCCGGTCATTACAGCCGCATTTGGGGCATATTTCAGACCAGATGCATCCATGCTGACCGGGCATTTGATTCGGGTGAAGATGGTTGCATACACAATGGGGGAATAACCATAGCAGCAACGATCAGCGCAGTGTTTTCAGTCTCTCCTGACATCTTTGGCTTCGAACAGGGAGGAGGGAAGGTCAGGAGATGAATAGGGGAAAAGGGAAGAGGAGGAAAAAAGAGGAGCGGGTGTCTTAAACCACCAGTACACCGGCGCCTGGCAGCGCTGCACTGTGCGCCAAGCTTTGCTGAGCTGCGAGCAGCACACTTTCCTTCGTTTTTGGCTGGTGCCGCGAGCCATCGTGGTCCGGTTGCCCTGAGCCCCTGAAACTTTACGAGTACTGGCGGTTCAAGGAAGAAGACGACGAAGACCTGGGGGTCATTTTCACCCACGTCTGGGTTCTCCATATGTAGCAGTCAGTTGAGCAGGATGTCTGCGGCATCTATGTGGAATCAAAGCACGGGTTAGACACGCAGGGGTTACACATAGGTGGGAAGGCGGGCAGGTTAGTCGTAGGGCAGAGGGAAATGGAAGAGGAGAAGAACAGGCAAGAAAAACATAAGTCTACGGACGAAGAGGAAGATCTAAGTTCATTTCTATCCACTCCAGGGCTATTCATTTGTAGCATTTCAGCAGCAGGACATGCACAGCACCTATGTGTGCAACTCACATAGCATCATGTTCACTTCCTGACCATTGACGAAGCAAGCACCTCTTTCCGATGATACCTTATCTTACCAACAAAAAGGCTCCGAAGTCTGCGCCTTGGAAGCTCATCTGAACTTGGAAAATAAGGCGGGGTGTAAAGGAGGAGAGTGCTTTATTTCACTTGCTACGGTAGACCCTAACATCTTTCAATCCATCAGGATTTGATCACATGGTTTGTCAATTTATTTCAAAGCTTTATTTATTTCATTGCTCTATTCCACTGCTTTACTTTACTTGTTAGGGTGGCCCCTAACATCATCGAATCCGCCACGGTTCGAAGTCACGACGCGTTTATCGACAGTCTAGAAAGCCTGAAAGATGTGTGACCTCTTTACAGAAGTAATGAGAGTGCATGATACAACACGATGTAAGAAACGATTAAAAAAGGAAATTGTGATGCACAGTGACACATGGGGTCCCTCAGGTGGATGGAGAAGCACAGTGGATGTTCGGAACTCACATTGCATGTGCTATAGAAATCTGTGAATTTGCACGACAAGTCGTACAAATACTCGCACACTTGATTTGGCAAGAGATCATTAATTGCAGACTCCACGACCTGCCAGATAGCCAAACAGTTGGGCGTTAAGTACAAAGTGTGCACTCCACTTTGTAGGCCGTCATCTTCGACCCGTACGCTTGAGAACTCATGCTCACACGTAACCAACCACCCGCAAGGACAACAAGGGGATATAAGTGTTCAGATGCCAGCAGAACATTTGCATTCCATTGAACCATATGACCTGCACATCCTGCACCCTATTACACAAAAAAATGAAGATTTCACACTCCTCGAGAAACACGACAATTTTCTGCTTGTCGTTTTAACTTACAACGCACAAGCATAAAGATGATGGACAACGACAACCATTTTGTGTCTTTCCTTTTTTTTTTCTTTTTTTTTAAGTCCCTGCTATTTTGGGGGGCCTCAGTCCGGTTGCTCATCACCGGCAAACATGTTTTTACACCTTAAGAAAGGGGAGAGGAACAGACAGGGCAGAGGGTCAGCCCATCACTTGTCGCACTTGTCACCTAGCAAGGGGGGGACGGCTTCGGTGCAGCCCTCCCCCCAAACTGTGACCTTTCGGAGGGTTGCCCTGCCGGCCGGGAGGCTTACTGGCAGCACCCAGTCCCGCAGTCGGGCTGCCTTCGGATAGGCGAGGCGCGGGGAGGGTACTCCCAACAGTTCTCCCAGCCGCTTAGCATCCTGTTTCTAGTACGCTCCATCGCCGTTTGTTGTCTCTGTAGCACCTATACCTGTATCCCTTGTTTGGTTCCAACCAAATCCGCGCCGGTTCCATACCGGCCTCTCCAGCTGTTTACATATGGTCCTCCCCCATTCCTCACCTTTGGACCCCGTACCACCCATAACCACCTATAACAGCCCCTGGTAGCCTAAATCCAAACAGACACCCAACACACCAATGTTACATACATCCCCAGTGCTTACAGTCCCCCACCACCTTGTCCTCCTATCTGCTGATAACTGTTGCGGTAGTGTTTTGTGGATTTCGAAAACCCTTAATTGTCCTTTTTTTTTTTTTTTTTTTTTCTTTCGAACTGTGAACTGGGCCTTTACCGTCCTTTAGCATTACAAGTGCTACAAATAGAGAGCCCTAGTATAGCACACTCGCCAGAGATTCACACAATGAGGAGAAGAGGAAGGAGGGACGAAAAGGCACAAAGGATAAGAATGACTCACATCCGAAAAGCGGACTAAGCATAGTGCCAATTGCCTCTCCATTGGATGCTCCAATCTCAATACTCCTGCCTGCACACATTGGCCGATCCAACACTAACAAAGTTAAGCGTCAAGTTTGCGACCGGTCAGTTCGTATGCCTACATCTCTTCTTGAAGATGCTTAACAAAACATGCAGATTCCAAAACAAGACCTGCAACAACAGCAACAACAACAAAAAAAAAAGACCTTCAACAATGGCCCTTGGATGCGCAAGTCAGTCCACTATCTGTGACCAGCAAAGACAGTCAAGAAAATCCAATCTCTCCAAACCACGAGCAAGGTTTTTCAGAGAGAATCGAGGGAATTTCATTCAGGTCTTGGATATTCAAAGGGTCTGCTGAGCTTGAAATTATGGTCGAAAAACAAAAAAAGAAATTGCAACGATGCAGAGAAGATTACAATGACCTCTGCGCAAGGATGACACGCATAAATCGACAAATGGACCAAATGGTCCAATTTATTATTAAAAGAAGAAGAAGAAGAAGACGACGAAAAAGAAGGAGTTGGGATACTTCACCAACTGGCCTAAAGCTCAGTTGGTACACCCCGGAACGGTTGAAATATACAGGCCTGAGTTCAAACTCCAATGGAAGCAGACGGCCGAAATACTGCAAGTCTGAGTTATCTAGGGACGGTCAACTGATGAAGACTGAAGGTCATCGCCTTCTTCAAGAAAAAAAAAAACAAAAACAAAAAAACAAAAAAAAACAAAAAAAAAACAGAAAAAAAACAGAAAAAAAACAGAAAAAAAAAAACAAAAAAAAAACGTTTGATCTCTTTGGGCAGACAACATTGAAAAAAAACACCTGCAAACAAGGATTGCCTTTGGTGTGGCCCCCAACGGGATTCACTTCTACTGCCCTCGGAAGGAAACTGGCTCACTAAAGAACACTCAACGGGAAAAGAGAAAGTGTCTTTCTTTCTTGTAGTACCAATATCTGCAAGCACAATGTAAAAGCCACTTTGTTTTTCTTATAATAATAATAATAATAATAATAAAGAAATTATGCAAGCAACCTGGGCGCAATGAAAGATATGACCAGAGAGATTAACACATCCCATCAAGCTGATCTGTTACGCCTTGGGACGTTTCCAATTTCTGATGACTGCATACATTGTGCACATACCGAAGCAAGAGCAACGCAAGTGACACAGAGGAGATCGCACCGCAAGGGATTGAAATAACCTCAAATAAAGCGGAACCGAGTGAAAGGATACACAAAAAAAAAAAACGCAAGGAGGACTGACATCCAACCTGCGAGATGTCGAAAAGCTTACCTCAGATACTAACTCTTCCACATCTTTCCCTGATTTTCTTATGATCGAGCAGATTCGTGCATGTGCATAGAGCAAATAGACCGCAGTATTACCCTGCAGAAACCAAAAGAGGAAACAGAGACAGGATGGGTTGTCATTACAACACACAAAGAAGTGGACCTGATAAGGAAAGATGCCATGGCAGTCTGTTGACAGGTTCAAGCACAACAACAAGGTCTTCAAATTTCAAAAACAATATGCTGAAATCGCCAGAGCAAGGCTCAGGGCTCAGTTATGTTACCTCAACCATCATCCTACCTTCTTCCCCCGAACACAACGTACGGCCTTTATAGCTGTATCTGGGACAATGTACGGTCTTTATAGCTGTATCTAGGGTATCTTTCAGTCTCCATACACAAATATAATGACCGTACGTTGTAATCGGGGGAAGGAGGTAGTTAGCGGCCAAATGGCATACATGTTTTAGATGATAAATCATCAGCATTTAAGACAAGTGCAATCAGGTGCCTTCGCATCCTACAGATTCAAGCGTGATAATCTCTACGACCAACGATGCAAACAGCCGAACAACGAAGCAAACCACACATGATCCTGCAGCCACATGCAGCAAGCAGTGAGTGTTTCGCAAACTTGTATCCGGAAATTCTGAGGGGTGCGGCCATAGTGATCCTCTCCAAATGTGGATTTGTCGTGGATATTATATGACCTCTGGCTGGTATTTTGCGAGGCTACGCCCGCTTAGCCCCTACGGGGCTCTATCTGCAACAAGGTCGGCCGCCCTAAATGAAGGCAGGCACGACAGGCCCTTTGGGCCTCATTCTTCAGGGTACCCCGCAWCGGGGAAATTCAGACAGTTGCGTTGCGCCAGTTGGTTGAATGAATCCAGGCCSTGGGCCGCCTGYGTAAATGAATGTGAAGCAGGCCCTGGGCTGGATAYGGGTACCGGGCCAAACACAGGCCGAAAGCAGTTGGGCGCATRCAACCACTTCAGGCCCAAGGCCTGCTCTCTTCGTGACTGGGCCTGTGCCTACCGGGGCSTACCGGAAGCTTCCTGGACTGGACGCAGGCAGGCCACTTCGATATAGGGAAGGGCCTGCCTCCTCATTCGGGATTCGGGTGCTGGCTGCATGCTGCGTGAGCGCTACTGCGCAATCCGCTGGCTGGCTGGCACTCACGCTCTCACGGGCGAGTAGGAGGGAGCACGCAGCCATAGCCAAGCTRCGCTGCTGTATGCTAGGTGAAGCGCAGGGTGGTCCTTGGGGTGCTAGTGGCATCTGTGCGGTGTGGATCGGGGTTGTGAGTGTTACGAGAGACATACCTGGT
>BFEA01000102.1:3153603-3172398 GCA_003427395.1 Chara braunii
TTTTTGTATCGGTTCCTCTCCTTTCCTCGCTTTCAATTTTTGCTCTTTCCGGCTTTCAACTTCTTTGTTTTTTGCTTCCACCCCCCCCCCTCCCTTTCTTTGGCAGTGATGAGGCGAAATTTGAGAGGAGGCCGTGCCCTCATAATCTGCACCTGAGATGGACCACCCCGAAGAACCAGCAATGTCACATTCTCAATTCTGAAGTTTGAATGGGCAACATGACCGACAAGTTTGTTGGCATCAGGATTGCAACAAAGACACAATATAATGCTTCAACTCACAGTTTCCATGGGAATACAGCACTCTCAAGTATTCACTATCAATCTGATTTCCTTTTTCCATTTTGTTCTCCCTTCTAACCCTTGACATTGTTGCTATAGGTTAGGTTCAGACTCATGATCTATTCAGCAAAAGTGCCTGGGGTATACAATCCAGCACACAGTCAGGTTAATCCCAGAGGTGGTCCCCACCTCCACTAAACCAGGGTAATTCTTCCATCCTATGGGACGTGGATCCTAGTTTGATTAGCAATAGTCACATGTGCCTATGATTCAGCCTCGAGAAGTGAAGAAAGTGTTTCGAGTACGTACTTCACAGCACCATAGCCAACGGCCTTCGCTGCATGCTCCATCTCTTCCTCTGTCCAGTTCTTCAAATCACCTGGAGACACAGAGTAAGGGAAGATATCCAAGTAAATTCCACTTTGTTCCGACAATTTTAGGGGGGAAAAACGCTCAGAGGAACAGCAGTCCCCATGCCCCTTCTCAGAGCCTTTGCCAAACTGAGATAGCCCGCAACAGTGTTTGCTATGTCACCTGACATTTACAGACAGAGCAGAGAATACATAGCAATAAATTGACACACAGGCAGCAGGGGCTGACGCTCAATAGGCCTCGGGCCGTTCCAGTCCAGATCGGAACACCTGAGCCGACTGCACATCAGGGTGCACAAGGTCAAAACTTGCACAAGATATTTCAAAGAAAAAACGGAGTACATAAAAACGTTTGGCTGAGCTACAGTACATTGAAAAGAAGAGGTGCCAAAAAAAAAAAAAGATGCAAAAAAAAACTGACCAGATGTGAGGTATAAACTTATAAAACATTCCAAAAATGAAAAAATAAAACTTCAGGAAAAAAAAAAAAACAGAGGCACTCCGATACGGCTCTGCTCAAACCACATTTCACCCCCTTTCTTACACCTTCAGACCCCTCTTTAGGCTCAGACATATCTTTGGAAACCAGCTCTGATCTGGCGTTTATTGGTCCTGTCCTCGAGCGAGGCTGCATGGGCCGCTTCTTACAGGGGGGTCCTAAGCATGTCCAGCCTAGACAATGCGACTCGACAACCAGGGCGGGGGATTCCACAGCATAGCTACGAGCCGCAATAGCTGCGGCACGTAGCTCGCACAATCTGCCCAGAAAATCTGGCAAATGTCATTCAAATAATACCAGCGCAGAACCCAGTTCAACATGCCTGTACATTTTTACATGGGATCGGGAGTTACTTTTACGAATTATCAACGGACAACCAACAACCCCCGGCACCAGAGCAGCATATAGAGCCCCACCACAGGGCAGATACGTTCGTGACTACTTGTGTATCTGTGGTGAGGCCCAGAGTATATTGTCTTAGTGACAGTCAGCAAGAAATTGAGAAAACTGATCTATTAGCAATCATACACAGTGTCCCTCGGGACATCTGTTAAAATTGGAACGATACAGAGAAGATTAGCATGGCCCCTTTGCAAGGATGACACGCACAAATCGAGAAATGGTCCGAGTTAAAAAAAATAAAAAAATAAAAATAAAAAAAATAAAAAGAAGCAATCATACACAGTTTCGCTCACAGTCGTCCCTCCTACAGCAAGAAACAAGAATGGGCTGAAGATCATCAAAGTGTGACCAAAACAGAGAAATCCTGTAATCCCTTGCTAATAAGTCCGCACTCAACCCCAATTCTGCAAGGAACAGAGCACCAGTCCAGGGACAGACAATGAGTTTACCTATTTCTTGACTGTCAAAGAGTGAATAGGGTGGTAGGCATATCCTAAGGAATGCCAAGATCTCACTCATACCAGGACGATAATAATATGAACTCGATGCAATGCAATCAAGCTCAGCAACAGCTGGACCACATTGCCACTGCTGTGTGTGAATGAAAACCAGAAATGCGGGTAGGTTCAACACAGTCCCAGACAGTTCCCATGAACATACGTCCTTCCTCGAAAGGAATACATACCTCTTTCCTCCAGTCTTTGGCGAATCTCCACCTGTGACCTGTTCTTGGCTTCGTCCAGCAGGTCAGCAAGCCGTACTACCTCTGTGCTACGGGTCCTGAATCGCTTGCCATCCGAACCCAAAACCAGCCCAAAGCCAACGTGGCGCAACTGGACCTTGCTCTTCTCTTTCTTGCCCTCCAGCTTTCCGTTATTTGCAGCTACTGCAGCGTATCCACTCGCGCCATCTTCATCTCTTCCCTCTACATCCCCATCATCCTGCACTTCTTCTAGCCATCCTGCCATTTCAGCTGCCTGCATCCCATGTAAACACATCAGTAAGAGACTACTTTTGCGGTCTGTTATCACTACAAGTTCAGCGAACAAAAGAGAATCGGAGACCGAAAACGCTTCCATTCTGAGAACATGATTGCAGCCATCTAGGGCTGCAAAGAATCATGCATAAATGCCACTGAAGAATTTCTTAACACCCATTCAACAGCTCACCTGGGAACTACTGCTTCTTATGTGGCAAAAGACGAAACCACAACGACCGCCGGAGAATGGAGGGGGGGTAGGGGAGGGAGAGAGAGAGAGAGAGAACAGGGAGAGAAAGTGCACTACGCGCAACAATTCGTAGCAAAAGGCTCACACATACAAACTTGGTCACACATTTATCAACTCTGAGTAGCATTTCTATCACTTTGACATTACTCCAATTGACTAGGGTCATCCACCCCCAGTCTGTGTTGTGGAATGGGGAATTTATTTGGTGCTAAGTGACAAACATCGTCGATTCTCCATAGCATTTATATCACTCGGACCCTCCCCCACCCCCACCCCCACCCCCATCCCCCTTTGCTCTTTCTCGACTCTATGGGTGGAGCACATGGCCATTCTTAGTTGGTATAACCGCCAGTTAATGCATGGAGTGATTTGCCTGGTTGAACCACCAGTTTACACGAACCTCAGTAGTGCTCTTTCCGGCATATGCGGTAAGAGCACTTGGCTTCAGGCCTGGGCCAGTAGTGAAAGCGGCACGCCACTTTGTAAAAGGCCCAGTTGCAGGCTCGTGAACCTTGGAAGGTAGCTTCATCAACTTAGGCTCGTGGGAACTGGTGGTTTAATTCCGTATTAAAAAAAAAAAAGGGACTCGTGGGAACTGGTGGTTTAATTCCGTATTAAAAAAAAAAAAGGACAGTCCAACCCAAGCTCATGTTGTGGAATGGCAAAATTAATGCAGGGTTATGTACGGTTTGCTCACCTTGAAAACCATGGCAAAGTGCGAGCTCTGTCCAACATCTGTGACATAAATTACATGCTCCGCTTTTTCCGTCTTCATACGGTACCTGCATTGCATTTCCCATCCACAGTCAAACAAGAAGTCATCCATGAAGTCACCCATGCAGTCACCCACGAAGTCACCCATGCAGTCAAACATGAAGTCACCCATGCAGTCACCCACGAAGTCACCCATGCAGTCACCCATGAAGTCACCCACCAGCAACAATTTGATCAATCGGTTGACTTCCGCAACAAAGCAACCCGGCTACGCACTGTAGCCCGCCACTGTTAAAACCCACAGGCAGAGATCTGTCTACCACCCATTGCCATCCACAATTTTTTACATCACCCACTTGTCTTTGGAGCAAACTGGAACTGATAGGGCTTCAAACGAAGACTGCAAGGGCTGCGAAAAAAGACTTTGCAATGCTGAGAGGAATGCAGGAAAACTCCAACAACATAAAAGGCAGCAAAAGTGGACACCCCAGCAGCAAAGGCACCGCATTCATTCATCTCCGATTTTGCTAAATTTCAGCATCCTATTGCTCCCTTTTCTCGATTATGTGTGGCATCCTTGCACAGGGGCCATGCTAATCTTCTCCGTATCGTTCCAATTTTAACGGATGTCCCGAAGGGTAATCAGCAGTTATTACAACGAACAATGTGTGCGATCCTTTCAGCATCTTATTGATGCCTTTTCTGTGGATAAGAAGTTATTAAAATGATTTTTTTAACATTTGAGATGATTTGACGGTTACCATGGTTTGCCTCAGGATGACCAGAATCCACAGAGAAGCTAAATTGGCAAACAGCAGCTGCTAGCATATCATAATAATAATAAAGAACAGCTGCAAGCCACCTCTGGATGCTACCTCAGTTGAGGCATCTCCTCAATCATCCTAGTGCAGCAACAGCCCTATGGATTTACAGTCGCCATTGAGGACCAAATTGGGGCGGGGAGATATCATCAGGCAGGTGGAAATTCAGACCTCACAAAAGTGAGCACGAACAGGAGGGGGCCATGTCAAACCCACAAGGCCCTTCCTTCCTGCGGAGATTGTTGAGAGAACAGAGCAGGAGGACATATGCAGCACGATAAAATTTGCATGGGGCATGTAGAGGAGCGGAAAGGGATATCGGGAAAGGGATCACATGAGGGGTGGGGTTGACGAAAGGGGATGAAATTGGGAGGCCATGGAAGAAGGAAACTCAAGGGCAGTAGGCAAGCGAAAGAGGAAGGGAGGCGAAGAGTCAAAGAGGTGAGATGGGAAGTGGAAGAGGAGGTCAGGCTTACCAGAGGGCAGCCAGGTCTGTTGATGCATAATTAAAACCTCCATCACTCTTCCGTACAATGAGAGGGACATTGTGACCTGGTACAAAGATGCAGAGTGCACCCTCACTCATTTCTGTGAGGCCCTTCTCATTCAATTGGTCAAGCACCGAAGGAATGAGAGGGTTATAGAAGCTCTCTCCCTGGAAAACATGGACAAAGGAAAGCACATAAACACATTTGCTAATGCAATCAGTTGCAGATGGAACAGTTGATACGGTCACGGGTTAGCAACGTAAAGCAGAGATAGTGTCTAATTGCAATAACCAACAACTGAGGCGAAGGCAAGTTCAATTGCGATAATCGACTAAGGCAAAGAGACACTATGCGCATGTAGGGCCAGTTTGGCCGCGCGCACCTCCCCACACTCGGAGTTTCACACTCCACTTTAGCCCACACCCTCAGCCCTCAAAGACAATGAAGTCCATAAGTTCAATATACTGTAAATGCACAAGTGACCCCCCCACCTTTTCTTCAATTTGAACGTGCAGCTTGTCGTAAATCTCTTGGAACTCCTTACGGCTGATCTCGCATATTCTCTTCCATGCCAACCTTGATTGCTCATCTCCACCCTGAGCACAACGATCCATCACAAGCAAATACATATTATGATTACATTCAGTGACATCTCTCTCTCTCTCTCTCTCTCTCTCTCTCTCTCTCCCTCCCTCACACACACACACACACACACACACACATCCATATGCTCTGCTCGCTCTCTCTCCCTCCCTCCCTCCCTCACACACACACACACACACACACACACACACACACACACATCCATATGCTCTGCTCGCAAATTGAGGTCATATTTCTGTTGGCGCCGCCAAGACATTTCCTCAGACAGCAGACAACACTTGAAAAAGCCATCACAATATCTTAGCTTGACCTGCTGAACCTTCCCACGTTTACTACGACAGTTTGCTGCTCCAGGTGGGGCAGGATACGAGTGGCTAGGTGAAACCATCAGGGTTCAGCACTGATTTGTTATGTATTCAGGCGCTGAGGTTCCTCCCCATCCAGAACCAGTTCTCTTTTCTCTTTTCACAGGAGCAGGCCGTTTCAAAATAGTGCAAGGCTCACCCTTCCATCACCTCTGTGCACAGCATGTCAGTAGTGCCGTTGCATGCAGCCACGAATTTAAGGGGAGTTAGAATGCCCCGAGGGTCGCAATGAACACTCTTATTGTGCTTGCAACAGGATTTGCAGCCTTTCCAGTTTATCGATTCATAGGTATGTGTCTGCGTTCCATGAAGCGAGAGTAGCAGAAAGTTGACCTCCTGATGCAAACAGTGACAGCCACATGATGGTGTTCACAGTATATAAATGGACACAAGTGACACATTTTCCTGCTGACAAAGATGATGGTGTTCACAGCTTGGGACATGGACAAGCAACAAGCTTTCCTGTGCTGCCAAGGTTCTCAGCTGCGAGGGTGTGATAATAGCCGAGCTCAAGTTGGCAGTCACTGACGACAACACTCAGGATCTCGAGAGCAAAGCCGCCTCCTTGAATGATCTAACTAGTACTTCCGCCAAATTTATGCATGCAAAGAGGTGTCATAAAATTCTCTGACGTCGGTCTTACCTGTAGCCGAACTACTGCTTGCTGGGCTCTTTCTTTGAACTCTGGATCTTGGTCAAACCTCACCTTCGCCGCCTTGTAGAAATTCTGCCACCAACAATAAAAAAAAATCACATTATCTCAGATTTGCTTACTCCTCTATTTTGCAAACTACCATCCATCCACCACCACTCCTCTTCATTCCTTCCTCTTCATTGCATCCCATTGGCGATCAAATTTATCGACCAGATTGCTCTGGTACAACTAGCTCACAAATTCATATGCCACACAAAGAGACTGCAGATGCGACCATCGGCACAGCAAAACCATAGGCACTCAAAGGCATTACGAGACCATAAGGTGACCGTAGGCACAGCAAGACCATAGCCAGCCATAGGTCGCAACCTTCCACCTTAGTCCGCTACTACCGACTATATACCTTGATGAACTCCATCACTGTATAGACACAACTATCAGTGACCATAACATGCTCGAAGAGCATACACTTTGAACTTGAATTCACTCATTGTGGAAGGAACCGACCATGGGCCGAAGAAAAGATGCATCACTCCATTAGACAGGGAGAGATCTAAATCCGCCAAAGCATATTCTATGTCACTCATAGATGTTTCCTCGCTTTAGAAGGGGGGGGGAAAAAGGGAAAGAAAAAAGAAACAAAAGACAAACAGAGAAAAGGGGAATAGAAATTGAGTTTGACAGAGAAATAGACAAAGTTTTTCAACAGCACAAACCACACGACGCGAACAGAGAAAGTTTTTCAACAGCACAAACCACACGACACGAAAAGAGAAAGTTTTTCAACAGCACAAACCACACGACGTGAAAAGAGAAAGTTTTTCAACAGCACAAACCACACGATGCAAAACAAGAATTTTTTTCAACAGCACAAACCACACGACGCAAAGAATTTCATCTTCGCAAACGAGAAAGTTTTTCAACAGCACAAACCACAAGACGTAAAGAATTTCATCTTCAAAAACGACCACTGTCAGACATCATGCACTACATTGACTTTGCCTCTCCAAAACCCCCAAAATGCAAATTAGTTTTTAACCCCCTTACAAAACAACAGGCCAGTCCTGACGCAGGCACTGACAGGTTCTGACGTTTCACGTACACGGTTCACTAATTCTACTTGCTGAGTTCTCGTTACCTATTTGGTGGGATTTCACTGGATCAAGTGACCAGTTTCGCTCGTGGACTTCCAGGCAACCTCAGGACACGAAGTGGGTGAAGCCGAAGGCCTGACTTTAGTGAGTGCACACAAGAAAGACAAGACATTGGATCTCGTACTCAACTAATTATGTACTAGAAAAAGGAGTTCCTGTTTTTTGTCTTGATGAATATCCAGTACAACAGTTTTTTTTTTACCACTGAAAGACAAAGAGTCGACTTCCAAATGCTAAATTTGGAGGGAAGAATGCAAAGGATCAAGACGCACCTGAAGATCGCCGATCGCTTGGTCGCCTTGGTTCATCCAATCTGGATTTTGCTCAAAGAGAGATTGAATAAGCATCCCGAACTGCATGTCAAGAAAAGCCAGGTGGAGTGGGAAATGAGTTGTGAACTGAAGTTTTTTTCTTTTTTTCTCCCTTCTGTGCCTACCCCTTTCATTTCCATGGCCCTCACTGTAATAGTGGGACACAAAAAGTGCTCGTCGATAAGGTCGTTTCACAAAATCCAACATTCCATGACCCGCCCCAGAGAGGTCGACTGCAAAAGCTATAGACTGCACACTATCAAACTGATAGACTGTAGAACAAGCATGACAGTTCACCCTGAAGGGCCTGAACTCCGTCCCCAATACGATATAGGTGATCTGCCCCCATGTAGTATTTCACCAATCCGACTAAGGCCTTGCTGGTTTTGACCAACAGCAAGCGTGCATTTGTGTCCTTCCCCAAGTGCAGAAGGCCGATGGGCTGCAGGGTATGCTTCCCCAAACACGAGCGCTCTTTGAGCCTCATCTCGTATAAGCGCCGAGGGGCTCTGGCATCACATCTCCAGGCACGAAGTGCAGCAAGACATGCTGGACATGAAGTGCAGACGCAAAGCTTCGAAGTTCGGTCGCACACTTTGATAACTATAGGCGACCTTACGGCCGCCCTCAAACCCACATTCATAAGCTGACAGCTTTTCCAAAGAGAAGAGGAGAGAAAAGACAAGAAGAGCAGAAAGCGATAGGAGAGAGAGCAGAGAAGAGAAAGGAGGCAGGGGGGCGAGGAGGAACCGAAACATACTGCAGGAAGAGAAAAGAGGGGAGGAGGGGAGGAGGACCAAAAGAGAACACAGAGGGAAAGGACGACAAATAGAGAAGAGATGAGATAACGAGAGCAAGGGAGAGAGGATAGGAGGGGGAAGAAGAGAAGAATACAAAGGAAAAGGAAAGGAAAGGAAAGGAAAAAAAAAAAGGGAAAAGAAAAGGAACAAATAACATTTCAAAAAAAAAAAAAAAGAGAGAGAGAAAGAAAAGAAATGAAAAGAGGTACTTCTTGTTAAGTTTGACGAGCAAGGCTGGAACCATTCACCAAGCCCACATCAATAGATTTTTTTTTCCCTGCTGCGCATCCGTAGATCTCCGGAACTAGAGGTTTCCAGGATTCCAGTATGGCATGGTATGAATGCGTGGGGTCTATGGAAATTCACATTGGCCACAAAAACAGGACCTGTTTCACAATCATGCATTGGAAACGAACGCGCCAGACAGGTGGGAAGGGGGAGGGACACGGACACTGTGGGCTTCTGGAAATCAGTGCGGAGAGGGGGGAGGCGGGAGGGGGGAGGGGGGAGGGGGGACAAGGGCATTATGGGCTTCAGGGGAGTGAGAATGGGGTTCTGAAGGGCAAAGAGTATCATCTCCTACACTGACAAACCCCACTGGAAAAAAATGCTTCGGCATACTGTTCACACAATCAGATCATGACAAAAGAAATTCCGAGCTCACCCCTGAGTCAAATGACATGCCCTTGCACATGCAGAGCCCCCAGCATCAGGGTAGGCAAATATTTCTTCGAGAGTACCCTTTGTGTTTTCATCAAGCACTGATTGAACCCTCCTCACGTGCTCTCAGGCCTGCACTAATGCTGAGCATATTTACACCTCTAGGTCAGGCTGGAAGACCTGCATAACCCTCCAGAAAAGAAAGCAGGAAAAGAGGGTGTGAATGAAGAGACTGCACTGCATACATACCAGGACAATTAAACAACTACGTAGGTCTGCTGCAAGGGTCTGTGGAGCACCTGATGAATGAATCTCTCGTGAAAGCCAGAAACATAGAGAGTTCATTACAGGTTCCATTGACACTTTCAGCACACGGATGCCATGGAGAACGAATGCCGCACGAGTTGATGGCAAGACGCATTCAGTACGTAGTTGCTTACCTGCGTTCCCCAGTCACCAACGTGATTTCTGCGCAAAACTTCAACCTTACAGAACTCGTACATTCGGCTGATGCAATCTCCGATGATAGTCGACCTCAGATGCCCCACGTGCATTTCCTTGGCAATGTTAGGGGACGAAAAATCCACTACCACTCTCTTCACTGGCAATACAGGGGCCCAGGAGTTGAGTCCATCCTGGAGAATCATCTCCAAGCGCTGCAGTGACCACAAGCAAAGACACAAGCAAAGACCAACAAGAGGATTTTTAACCCGGCACAAGCTATATACAATTTTGTTCATTGTCCTGTCCTGTCATCCGGCAATAGCGGTCACGAGCCTGGGTACTACTCCCCGCCAAACGAGTAGAGCGGGACTTAACCCTGCCGGGACTTGGCTCAACCCAGCCGGGACTTGGAGAGCTGGGAACCAATAACTCTCAGCGTCGATCGTATACAAGCAATACAACAACACTACTCCTGAGGGCTTGCTGGGTAGTTAGCATGAGGTCGCTTCAATATTCAGAGAAGAGGATAGTGTGTAGGGCATAAAAAAGCTGTCCCCCGTATGAGGCGTAGACAGCTTCTTACTCCCCCCTCCGCGCCCCTACCCCCCCCCCATCAAGAAAAAAAAATTGCTCATTTTCAATGTACTAAATTTTGTGATTTGTTATCCTATCCAACAACGGCCACACAAGAGCCCAGACAGAGAGCTATGGAAGCTTGTGGAAAAGACGGACCATGATAGCCCGATGGAATCAGCAAGTTTTTTTCCAAAAGTTAATACATCCTGCCCTGAGGGAACACCAAACGGGAGACAGATAACCTGAGCCGATTTCCACAAGTATAATGACCTCCACATACAAGGCGGTGTGCATTTTCCTTGCGAACGCTTTTAATTTATCAAGCTGCAAAAAAAAAGGAAGAAACGAAGAGATACAGGAGCATCCACGTGGCAGGCAAGGCAGAGACTAAAAGAGAGAGAAAGGGAAACATCCGGAGCATGATAGATGGAAGAGAAGTTCACGACATACTGACAACAGACTGGTTCAACTGCATCTGGTCGCAATTGCCCTCATATACATTCAACAAAGTTCTAATGTGTGTGCTCGTGCACTCCTCAGCTTTGCATTTCTCACACAACCTCACCAGCCAAGGCAATCAGAAGGAGGAGGTGATTCGTTGCTGCCCCTCTACATACTGCCACAGGGCTTTTTTTTTTTCTTTTTTTTTTTGCCGCAGGCCTCCTTTTTCTTTTGGCCGTAGGCCTTCTTTTTTTCATTTTTGTCCCCCTTCTTTTCTTCTTTTCGTTCCTTTCTTTCTTTTTTTCGGTGGCCTCCTTTTTCTTTTGGCCGTAGGTCTTCTTTTTTTCATTTTTGTCCCCCTTCTTTTCTTCTTTTTTTCATTTTTGTCCCCCTTCTTTTCTTCTTTTCGTTCCTTTCTTTCTTTTTTTCGGTTGTAAAAAGGGAGACGGCCTTGAGATATCATCATCTAACTGCCCGGGACTAGGTAATTCAGAATTGTAGTATTTTTTAGTCATCTGCATCCAGTGGAGTTCGAACGCGGCTCTGTATCTCAACAGTTCAGGGGTGTACCAACTGCGAGTTAGGCCAGTTGGTGCCTTCTTTTTTTCTTTGCGGCAGGCCTCCATGCCTTTCATTCACCAGCAAAATGACCACTTCCGGTCACTTCGCTGGCCCTTCTTCTCCCCACACCCCACGCTCCTGTTTCTTCCCTCCCTTCCCCCCTCCGGGACTAGGTAATTCAGAATTGTAGTATTTTTTAGTCATCTGCATCCAGTGGAGTTCGAACGCGGCTCTGTATCTCAACAGTTCAGGGGTGTACCAACTGCGAGTTAGGCCAGTTGGTGCCTTCTTTTTTTCTTTGCGGCAGGCCTCCATGCCTTTCATTCACCAGCAAAATGACCACTTCCGGTCACTTCGCTGGCCCTTCTTCTCCCCACACCCCACGCTCCTGTTTCTTCCCTCCCTTCCCCCCTCCCTTCCCCCCYCCCCCCCCCTCTCTTTCGTACCCCCCGCCCTCCGCTACTCTCAGCCTTCTTTCCTGCATTCGCCCTCCTTCCCCCCTCTTTTTACTCCCCCCACGCTCTCTCCTCTTCCCAGACCCGTTCTCTCAACCCTACCTTTCCCTCTTCCTACTCCTCCCCACCCACCTCTTCCTGCTCCTCCCCACCTACCTCTTCCTCTCCCAACCCCTAAACGCTCCATTAGTACCCAGCACCCCTACATACCTGCTCTAGCCACGACTTCGACAGCTTAATGTTGATGAAGCCTGGGCCAGCAATACTGGTAGTTTCTATCAGCGGAGTCTCCGGTAGATTTTTCATGATAGCCTGGAACAAGACATAAGTTTGGGAAAAACAAGTGAAACAAAACATTGTTGTTCAGCACGACGTCCAGGAAAAGAGGAAACAAAAAAACAAACAAGCAAAGAAAGAGACAAATGCCCCCCGCGCAAAACCAAGCAAATCGAAGAGCAATCGCAGGAAGCCAAAGTACCACATCTGTTTTTCCAACTTTCAAGTTTTTTTTCAAGTTTTCGGAACTTCCTTCAGAGGTTCAGACAAGCAAATCCATACTCTCATCACCCATTTGACCCGTGTCTATCAATTCCTCCATTCCAGTTTTCAGACATGTAAAAACATTTGAGCTGCACAATAGTCCGCAGACTACAGTCTTCCCCCGAATACAACGCACGGTCATTATTGCCGAATTTGGTGCATCTTTCGGTCTAAATTCAGCTATAATGACCGTACGTTGTATTCGGGGGAAGACTGTAGATTCCAGATTCTTTGCAGAATACTTCAAGGTCAGAAAGTATCAAGAATCGAATCCAGATTCTTTTGCTCTATTTTCCCCCAAGAGTGGATGGAACTCATATAAGATGGAGCATACACCTCAATAATTGGCAAAAGGTCATTAAATTCACTGGCTGTTGATGTGCGTTTTTTTTACGTTTATTTGCAGAAAGTATCAAGATCAGAAACCATCAAGAATCGAGTCAAGATTCGTTTGTTCTTTTTTTTTCCGCCAAGACTTTAATGTATCGAGACTGGAACTCGGATAAGATGAGCATACACCTCAATCATTGTCAAAAGGTCATACATTCACTGGCTGTTGATGTGCCTTTTTTACGTTTATTTGCAGAAAGCCTCGAGAATGGAAACCAGATTCTTTTGTTCTTTTCTTTTCCCCCAAAGACTTGAAGTATCAAGACTGGAACTCGGATAAGATGATGAGCATACACCTCAAAAATTGTCAAAAGGTCATACATTCACTAGCTGTTGATGTACCTTTTTGACGTTTATATGCAGAAAGTATAATGAATCGAATCCAGATTCCTTTCTCTTTTTTCCTTTTTTGGGGGTTCTTTTTTTCCCCCAAGACTTGAAGTATCAAGTCTCGAACTCGGATAAGACGAGCATACACCCCAAGACTTAAAGAATCAAGACTCGAACTCGGATAAGACGAGCATACACCTCAATCATTGTCAAAAGGTCATACATTCACTGGCTGTTGATGTGCCTTTCGACCCAACTCTCGTTCACGTGCATCTTCTACGTCTTTGGTCTGAGGGGATGGATGTCCATGCAGGTTGCTGTCTGACCCTCTTTACAACAACATAAGACCAAAATAAAAGAAAAACACACAGAAAAAAGGTAATGTAGATTTACGAAATAGACCAACACACCAGCACACGATGCATACAAAAGGGGACACCTGGATTGGATTGGATTGGATTGGATTGGATTGGATTGGATTGAATTGAATTGGATTGTGTCTCACCTCCCCAACAGCACGCGGATTCTTGAAGTTGGAATTTTTGCCCTTGACTTGGGCAAACAAAGCCATCGCATTGTTGCTGACGACCCAACCAGCCAACCATCCGATCAAGTGATCAGTTTCAGCACGTAGCCATCAATTTAAACTCTCCACAAAGGTCAATGAAACAGTACTCCTTGCATCCAAAATGGAGAGGAGAAGGAAAATTACGCAACTGATTGATTGTTTGGTTGGTTGGTTTGTTGGTTGACTGATTGATTGACTGAATGACTGATTGGTTGACTGATTGGTTGACTGATTGGTTGACTGATTGGTTGACTGATTGGTTGACTGGTTGGCTGATTGATTAGCTGGTTGACTTTCTGATTGATTGACTGACCGACTGACTCACTGATCGATTGACTAACCTATTAGTTGACTGATTAGTTTACTTGACTTGTTTTGATTAGGCTCTGCGTGATTTACGAATTGAATGATTGATTACATGATAGTGATTAAATGATCGCGATTGCATGATCGATACCTTAATCAAGCAATTTTTTGATTCGTTTGGTTTCTTTGCTTTTTTCTTACTTGTATCTGCTTGATTTACGGGTTGAATGATCGATCGAATGGTAGAGATTGATGAATGATCGTTTGAACGATCGATTGCATGATCGATTGAATAATTAACTAAGGTTGTTTGATTTGTTTGATTAGTTCGTTTGATTACTGATTTATTTGTCATCCTACGTCTGACGGTAGAAATCTTTTTTTTTTCTCCTTTTTGCCCATGCTAATCTTCTCTGTATCGTTCCAATTTTAACCGATGTCCCCAAGGACCTGATGGTAGAAATCTTGCTTTGGAGAAAAGCGGAAAATCACCCAAGTTAACCTTCCAAACCAAGATTTATACCGTCTGACAGAGGACAAAGAGTCCCACCACCACAACCTTGCCGATTCACATTTATATTGCACGAAAATAAATACTAATATCACATATCATAGCATACCTAGGCTACCAGAGTGGCCCGGGGTCACTTGCCCGTCCGGGCCAAAAAGAATAAAAAATTATTAAAAATCATAAAAACAAAAATAAATATTTTTAAATTTTATTTTTTATTTTAAATTTGGTGAAGAATTTCGATGTAACCCTGAGGCAGAAATTGTTCAGTTTATTTTTCTGCATAACATAGTTTTTTTTGGATTTTTTGGAATTTGTTTTTTTTTTTTNTTTTTTTTTTTTTTTTTTTTTGGGCTGGGACCTTCCTTGGTCCTTGCACGGGCTGGCCACCCGGGACCCGGGCGGCCCGGCTGGTAGCCTAGTAGCATACTATATTACATTCTTCTTTACGAATTGGAAAAAGGTCAAACAACGAAGCCTCTTCTACAAGGAATTTTGACAAGAGGAGCAGACCTGCCGTCCTCCCCTGAACATTGGAAAGAACAATCACGAGATATCTATCACAAGAAGGTGGGGAGAATAGAAACAAAAATGACCCCGCATTCTACTTCAGACAAGATGGCAGCACGAGCAAGAAGGATGCGCTAGACCATGGATCGGATAAAAACTAAGGAAGATCCCAACACTCAAGAATTGTAAAAAAAAATAAAAATTTCGTTCTCTATTTTTTTGAAAAGACGGCAGTAGCAAACAGCAGGCACGCTGCATTGGACTACGAATCCGCTAAACAAGCAAAGATCCGATACAGTCATGATGAGGGTGGGTTGTTCTGTTCGGGGGGAAGACGGTAGCCAAGATCCCAACACTCATAGGTAAAAGAGATGCTGTAATTCTTTTTTATTAGTTGTCTTTGAGACGGCAACAGGGCCACAGGCTGCACTGGGTTAGGGATCCGCCAAGCTGGCAGAGATCCCAACCCTCATCTCTTGGGTAAAAGTTTTTTTTTGTTTTTCCTGATTCAAAATAGGGAGAGAGGAAAGAGGAAAGGAGGAGAGGGGTACAAGAGAGAAAAAATACGGAAAATGGAGAAGAGGGGGTACAAAAAATATACCTAATTAAGCCCTGACCCCACAGCACAAATAGAAGTTACTATATTTAAGGCCCAAATTTTGCACTGTAGTCTTCACTTCGCCGTGGATTTCCTCCATCTAAGGGTTTAGCAAGACTGACAACCTTCTTCACCCGAATACAACGTACGGTCATTATTGCTGTATGTAGACTGAAAGATACCCCAGATACGGCTTGAATGACCGTAGGTTGTTTTCGGGTGAAAGTAGTACTAAAGCACAAAAATTGTCCGTCGGATTATGAATGTGCGGTCGGAAGCCCTCAAGACTTTCTTGTCTTGGGTAAATTTTCATTACTCTTATTAAACGGAAACCTTATGACCTACCTAGGTCTAGGTCCATTCTGAAAGGCTGCATTCCGGTTCCCTTTCAATTGTCTTTTCCAAAACCAAGCGATTGATTGATTAAAAAAAAAGGTGCTGGATTGATTGATTGATTGATTGATTGATTGATTGATTGATTAAAAAAAAGCGATGGATTGATTGATTAAAAAGGAGACTGATTCCTTACGCCCTAGGCCTCGTTCAATTCTGCAAGGCCGCATTTCGGTTCCCTTTCTTTTTTTTTCAAAGCGAAGTGATTGATCGACTTATTGATTGATTGATTATTGATTGATTGAATTTAAAAAAAAAGCGATCTGAGGGAACAGAATTTACCATTGGTAATCACCAAATGCAGCATTGTTGCACGGGACAACGACAGGCGCCACATTCTTTGCGAGATCGGGAAAAGTTGTCTTCAGGGATTCCGCCACAAGTTCCGATAGCAATTGTCTGACACTCCCATCCTTGACAAATTCAACGGCCTTGATCTGCATACAACACACCCGATCAGACATCATCCGCCACGTGGCAAGCCTGGCTGAGACGCGGAAAGAACACTTACTGGCAAACACTTCGTACGTTCAACGTATCTTCTTCAGTCAAAGCCCATGACCCGTCGGTGCCCACAGGCACAAACGAGAGTCGGCAGCTGGCTCGTCGGAGCTCCATGACCCGCTGCGAGCGAGCACTGACCAATAACAACTAGCACAGCCGCTCTTGGAAAGGAACCAACGTACGCATTGCCTTTTGTGTTCTCATACACCCTCCATTTCTCACACTACAGATTCAATTCGATCCTAAAATCGACATATTCTCTCGAAAGTCTCCTGCTGCCACCAATTCATATGCTCTTCTTCACCAGCTGTACTTGCCGATCATCGTAATGCCACGATCATGAATCGTCAACAACATCATCCTTCATCATCATCCCTCATCATCATCATCATCACCATCATCCTTCATGAACATCATCAATCATCACCATCATCGCCCTTCATCATCATCATCATCATCATCATCGTCATTGTCATCATCATCATCGTCATCATCATCATCATCATCATCATCATCGTCATCATCGTCATCGTCATCATCATCATCATCGTCATCATCATCGCCATCATCGCGATACCATCACATCAACCGCCATCATCAGCATAACGTCATCATCAGCATAATATCATAATCCGTGTCCTCATGTGCATCATTATCATCATCACCATTCATCATATCATAGGTCGTTCGTCGTTAATCATCATCATCATCATCATCATCATCATCATCATCCATTCTCATCCATCCTAGTCCATCATCATCTATCATGAAGGTCATCATCATCATTCATTATTATCTTTATCACGATTGTGACACATTACTTAGTCATCATCACCGTCTTTATAACAATAACGATCATGTTCATCACCAGTGCAATCAACAGCAGCAGCACCTCTATCACCATCATTTTTTTTTCTAATTACATCGGAATCTTTCAGTTTATTTTGAAACTTCGCCTGCATGAACGACTGCACTTTCAGTTTCCATCAACGTCTCGACGACCGCTCGCCATCATCATTATCGTCATCAGACTGCTGATGCTTAAGCCATCTAGTCCACCCCCCTCGGAGGACAAACCGAAACACCCTTTATACAAGCGGATCCAGTTAACCGCCTAAAAACATGCATAGCAAAAATTGATGCCATAGCTATACATGGGATGGGGTACATACGTTTTTCTGAGCTTTTTCCCCTTTATCTTCTTCAACTTCTCAAGGGCTTACATATGAGAGTGAAGTAGTTTGTGTTAGAAACAAAAGGAAAAGAAATATAGAAGAAGAGGAAATGGGGAATTATGTGGTTATAAATGACTACCGAATGAAAATACGTGATTATGATTATATCATTGATCAGCAGATCGCTACCTGAACACTTCCCACCAATTTGAAAAGAGAGCAATTATAAAAAACCCGAAAGTCAGAAATTCAATAACTCCTAGATTAAAAAAATATATTACTAAAAAAAAAAAAAAAAGAATATACTACTATATAAAGAACCTAGAAACGAAGAGGGAGCAGCAGTCCATGACCACGTGTGCTGAAACCTACATCGCTGAAGGTTCATCGGTTCCCCGTGAGTTATTATTTAAATTGAGGACGGGCGAAAATGAAAAAAAAAAAAAAAGAAATTCATCTATGTCACACTACATCCTCCTGTCGATCCAAGTTAAAAAGAAAGAACTTCGTCGAGATAACCTAATCCCAAGCCTGATCCCGCCACCACGAGGTTGGTAGCTGCTCGATTCGTTCATCTGGTTCCGTCTGGATTTGAACGCACATCCGCATTTTTTCAGTTTATTGGTGTACCAACTGAGCAAAGCCCGTCGGTGGAAGAAGCTGCTGATCAATAACGAACAATCGCATCAATTTCCAATTCTTTTTAATTTATTCGCTTAAACAACCGGTTTTCGTCGAACACCCCTATTTCTAAAACCCTTTAGCGACTCCTAATATAGTAAAATTCTTATTTTCATTTATTATACCGCTTTTGGGGTCATTTCATAAACACCAAACAAAGACTTTTTCTCGAATCTTGCCCATCATTCATCATTGCCTCCGGGTGCAAATTCTCATACTACACCCCCAGAAAATGCGCTTTGCCAGTGTCGATTTCGATTCCCCATACGAAACGTGTGGACGAACTCAATGGGGCAGAGGAGAAAAGGCCAACAGCCAAGCTTAGTCCAGTGAAACCCGATCTAATTCCCCAGGGCCAACAGCACTCTGTTGACTTCCTAAACACAAACACTTCACCACTCCAAATGACACCCATCCACCTCATCTCTCTCTCTCTCTCTCTCTCTCTCTCTCTCTCTC
>BFEA01000102.1:3192350-3220955 GCA_003427395.1 Chara braunii
TTTTTTTTTTTTTTTTTTTTTTTTTGGTATGCCGAGCACTGTTTGGTGTGGAGGTTACAAACCCCCCTAAGAAGAGCGCGTGCTGTTGATTTTTGTCGTCTTCTGCATACCAGGCTTCTTCTTCCTTTGGGCGGCGCGACTCACGGTCTCCTACCGACGGGTGAGAGCTTAGTGAGGATTCTGCTGAACATTCCCATTCTCCAGTCTGTCCTCATGAAGATGTTGCTTGAGAAGCTTCCAGAGCACATCACGGAGGCAGACGAGGACAGCGCACAGCAGCCCGACGCTCCGTTCACCTCTCCTGGGGGTGTTCCTGTCGTCTACAGCCTGCCCAGGCTCATCATCAATCAATTTCGATGGTTGGATTTTATCATCGACGGCCCTGCGCTGACGCGAAAGCTTCTCGAGATCGTCCCCATCTGCCCCTTGCTCATCAAGAGGGATATTATTGGAATTCTCCCTGAGGTGATCGTGGATGCAGATCATGAGTTAGTGGTTCGCGCTCTTGAAGACCTGCTGGACGAAGATACTCGACTGGTAGCGTCCGTGCTGGATGCGTTTGCTAACCTTACGTTGGCAGAGGAGTTAACGCTTCAGGTGAGCAGAGCGGCGCTGTCATGAAGAAGGAAGAAAAATGCCTTTCTGTGCAGCACAATCATGAAAAGTCAAAATAGTTGGTTGGGCTTCAAAGAATTAGCCTTGAAAAAAAAAAAAAAAAAAAAAAGTGAAAACAGTGAAAACAGAGGCTATGGGCTGCTTCGCATGTACAGTTCTCAGTAGAAACACGCACATTCCCCGACGCGTTCAAGTTTCGCCCAGGCTGCGCTCCTGGAATTGCTCAGGGGGTTTCCCTCTAGATCCCCGAAACGGAAGAAATGCCTTTCTCCCCCTGCTTCTCCTCCCTCCTCTTGCTTCTTCTTCTTGATCCTCCCTCCCTCCTACTCTTCCTTCTCACTCAGTTGCTCTTTCTCTTGCTATGTCCTCGTCCGTCCTCTTCCACCTTCCTTAGCTTCTTCCTCCTCCGCCTCCTCTTTTCCTCCTCTCCTGCATCTCTTGCTGCTTCCTTGTCCTTTCTCCTACCTCTTCTTGAGCTCCTCCTCCTCCACCTCCTCCTCCTCCTCCTGTTCTCTCTCCTCCTGCCGCTGCTCCTGTTCTATCTCTTGCTATGTCTTCGTCCTTCTTCTTCCACCTTCCTTAGCTTCTTCCTCCTTCTCCTCCTCTTTTCCTCCTCTCCTGCATCTCTTGCTGTTTCCTTGTCCTTCATCCTACATCTTCTTGAGCTCCTCCTCCTCCTTCGCCTCCTTCTCCTGTTCTCTCTCCTCCTGCCGCTGCTCTGGTTCTGTCTCTTGCCATGTCCTCGTCCTTCCTCCTCCACCTTCCTTATCTTCTTCCTCCGCCTGCTCTTCCTCCTCTCCTGCCTCTCTTGCTGTTTCTTTGTCCTTTATCCTACCTCTTCTTGAGCTCCTCCTCCTTCTCCTTCGCTGCCGCCTCCTGTTCTCTCACCTCTTGCCGCTGCTCCTGTTTTATCTCGTGCTATGTCCTCGTCCTTCCTTCTACATCTTCCTTAGCTTCTTCCTCCTCCTCCACCCCCTCTCCCTCCTCTCCTGCATGTCTTGCTGTGTTCTTGTCGTTTCTCCTGCCTCTTCTCGAGCTTCCTCCCCTCCTCCACCTCCTCCTCCTCCTCTTCTCTCTCCTCCTCCCGCTGCTCCTTCTATCTGTTGCTATGTCCTCGTCGTTCCTCCCACATCTTCTTTAGCTTCCTTCTTCCTCCTCCTCCATCTGTCGATGTCCTTGTCCTTTCTCCTGCTTCTTCTTCTTCTTCTTCTTCTTCATCCTCCTTCTCCTCTTCTCTCTGCTCCTGCCGCTGCTGCTGCTTGATCATTTCTCCTTGAAGTTTCTCCTGTTGCCGCTGATCTTGTTCCTCCTCCTCCTCCTCCTTCACTGCCGTTGCTGCTTCTCTTCGCCATCGTCCTCCTCCTTCCCTGAGCTTTTGTTCTTTGGCCTTGCTCGCTCCTTTGCCTCTCTGATACCTCTTTCTCTCCTCTCCCTCCTCTCCCCCGCTTCCTCCTCTTCGTCCTCACCTCTTCTCCCTCTCTCCATCCTCACTTATCCTCCCCCTCCTGCCCCTCCTCCCATTTGGTCTCTCATGGGTGTAATCGAGTTTTTGTTCTGGCTTTTGCAGTGCGCAAATGTTTACCGTCCTTGTTTTCTATTTCGGTATTTTCTACTATTTTGTTTTTCCTCCTTAAAAAAAAGAAGAAAAAAAAAAGAAAAAAAAAAAAGAAAAAAGATTTAACCCTCTTTCTTGTCAACCCCTGCGCAAAGTTCGTTTTTTACCCTCATTTATCTTGTTCCACTCTTCTTCATCTTATGAAGAAGGCTCCAGTCTGTTCATTGGGAGAGAGCATGTGCTGGTAACTGGGCGAGCGTCCTTTCTTCTTGGCTTCGTGAATAGAACAACTACGGAAGAAAAACTAAAGGCATTATTTTTATTTAATTATTAATTCCTGATGAAGGTCAATCGTTCTTTCCAGTGAAATCAAGGCCTGATTGACCTTGGGGACAAAATAGATCAAGCAAGGTATCAACGAGGAGCGAAACTAATTGTGTTTGTATTAACTTTGTAGTAACATCGTACTAACTTCCTCAATCTCCATGTGATCCTCTTAAAAAAACAAAAAGTAAAAAGTAACTTTGTAGTAACTTTGTAGTAACTTTTAACTTTGTAGTGACTTCGTAGTAACTTTGTAGTAACTTTGTCGTAGTAAAAAGTAACTTTGTAGTAACTTTTAACTTTGTAGTGACTTCGTAGTAACTTTGTAGTAACTTTGTCATAACTTTGTAGAGATCCTAAAAAAAAAAAAGAAGTAAAAAGTAACTTCGTAGTAACTTTTAACTTGGTTGTAGTGACTTTGTAAGTAACTTTGCACTAACTTTGTCGTAGCTTTGTAGTAACTTCAGCAGCATCCTACAGGATTTGAACCTGTGACCTTCGAGTAACTTTGTAGCGACTCTTAAGGGGTCAAAGTGTGCGCCAGTAGCAGAACTTAATCCTGGTTCATACCCCTACCTCTTCACTACATCCAAGCGCCGATAGCAGAAATTAATCCAAAGTGTGCGCCGATAGCAGAAATTAATCCAAAGTGTGCGCCGATAGCAGAAATTAATCATGTAGGATGCTTCGAGTAACTTTGGCAGCATCTGCAGGAACACTTGGATGTCATCTGGCTTATCAATGTTACGAAATTAATCAAACGATTCAAAGTTTGTTACGTGTTCAGAAGCATACTTTTCATGGCCATTGCTTCTTCTTCTAATTTACTTGGTAATTTTGCGCCGACCTTTTGGTTGTTTTCGTTTTCGGTTTGAAGTTTGAACCTTTGACCTTTGGATTCGTGATTTTGGTTTGAATCGTTTGATTCATTTCTTTGCTCACTTTTAAGTTTTAACACATATTGTTTTGATAAAAAATGTAATTGCCATTAAATTTGCGAATCTCTGTTTTTTTTTTTTTTTTTTTTTTTTTTTTGCCAATCTTATGCATCCATTCCTTGCAATATTTTGGGACCACTATGCGTGCCGCTGGCTATTTTGGGGCCACGATGCGTGCCGCTGGCTCGCTCAGCCCATCGCTTGTTTCCATCGTTTGCGTGATGTGTTGTGTAGGTTGTTTTCAAGGCGATGAACAGTCTCCGGACAGCGGATGCAGACGATTTGCCAGTGGTAGTGAGGTTTCTGCTGCAATCAACTACCCCCTGCACCTTCAGAGAGGTCGTTCAAGAAATTCGGCGAAATCTTAACTTCCTTACTTTCGAAAATCCGTCAGAGTCGAGCAAAACTGCAAAGTGGAAACAAAAAGCAGTGTCAGCATACAGCGAGGCTCTCGTGCTCGAAGCAATACGCTATGTTCTAAGGTTTCGAAAGGTGGGTGGGTGCTTTCAAAGTACTGAGTCTTCCCCTCCCCCCCGCACCCCGCCCCCCGCCCCCCGGCCCCCCTTTGTAAAAAGGGTAGACCCTAACTCTTTTCCTTTTTTTTTTTCTTTTCCAGCAAAATCAGTTGTTCTTTTTTGCGTATATATATGAGTTTGCCGACAGCATTGATTGCTTCTCTGAAGGGGAGGATTAACTGTTGCCTCTGACACAATATGCAATTGACGTGGCAATCAGCCACGAACACACTGGTGACCACCAGCAGTGCCGCCAGCAGGACAGTTTGAACTTTGAACCATCGGTGGACGCTGGGCCCGCTTTCCAGCAGGTGACGCTCCCCACCAATAGATGGAGCCTCTCCCCAGGTGTTAGTGGTGACTGCTCTTATCAGCAGCACTAACACTGGTAGGGGCGTGTTTCTCTTCAAAAAAAAAAAAAAAAAAAGAAAAAAAAAAAAAGAAAAAAAAAAAGGGGCAGTTTGAACCATCATCAGTGGGCAGCTCAAGCTTCTAATCACCCTTTAGGCAGTTTGAACCACCAGTGGGGAGGTTTGCAGTTTGAACCATCATCAGTGGGCGCACGTTGAACTACCAGAAGGTAGTTTGAACCAACAGTGTCCTTGGACCTGTTTTGTTGAACCTGCCTTTATAGACACACCCTGGAATGGCTGGAGCTCGGGCCTTGTCTGGAAGAGCTCTTTTTTTTTTTTCTTTTTTTTTTTTTTTTGAGGGGGGGGTGCGAGTTTGTAAGGGCAAAGTTTGTGATCTTGCCGTGGAGGCTGCTGGCCAGAAGTGTTTTTGTTGGCTATGGCAGGCCTCTGTCGAGCAACTACCAGACTTGTCCTGCAGGCCCCTCCTATAAGGGTCTTTCCATGGAGTCTGGAGGATACCCTGTAGGCTAAAACCGCCATTTCGTCCTTCTTGGGACATCCGTTAAAATTGGAACAATACAGAGAAGATTAGCATGGCCCCTGCGCAAGGATGACACACATAAATCGAAAAAAACAAACAAAAAAACAACAACAAAACCCACCATTTCCTGTGGACCTTTTTCTTCTTTCAATGCGTGATCTTGCCTATCCTTATTTCCCGAACCGTTGCGAGCAAGGGCCTCCTGGGCCCTTCCAGGCTTTCTGGTCCAGTAGGCCGAACCTTTCTGCGGCACCAGGTCAACCCATGGGTGCATGCAGGGTAGCTGACTGGGGTACGGGCGGTTTAAGAAATAGGGAAACAGGAAAATCTAGTCTCAAATCTCAGTTTCTTCCGGGGAGAAAGAAAGCGAAAAGTCCATTTTTGAGAGGCCATGGTGCTAGCCAATTGCCGCTCCATTCGTTTTTTTTTTTTTTTTTGGCTTCTCCCCCCCCCCCCCCCCCCCCCCCCGCCCCACCCCCTCCTTGCCCCCTGTCCTCCTCTTTACTTACAACTGGCCTAGATTCCTGATGAATCTCTACCCTTAAATGACTCCCTGGACTCCATTCTACATTTCTGGAGAACGAGATGCTTGTCTCTGGTCTCGTCTTTATCTCCTAATCCGGTTCGGCGGACTTGTACCCTTGGTAGTTTTCGTGTGAATTCTCACTCAACCATACTTGCTGCTTCATCTCTTTTTCTGCATTGCCTTCTGCCCTTATCCGTTTCTATCATCCTCCAATGTGGTGCATTATTTTGTGCCATTTTTTGACTCTCCAAGGTTAATTTTTTTTGCTTAACCTTACTTGGTACCCTCTTGCACATCTGTGATGAACCATATGCATGCATGGGGCTTAAAGGGAGACTACGAGCATACTCACACCTGGATTTATCTGACTGCAATTGGGGTAGTCCTGGATGTATGCGACTACAATTAACTCCACAGATCAGTTGGAATAGTCCTTGTGTAATCATGCCCTAAGGTGGTTGGGTTGGTGGCCATTCAAAGCAAATGCAGAAAGTTATAGAGTAAAGAAAATTGTGTAAGACTTGGATAATGTGCAAAAAAGTCAAATCTGTAAGAAACTGTTTCAACAACCACTGGACGATAGAAGTCCTAGAACTACTGGAAAGCTACTGGAAAGCTACTGGAAAGCTACTGGAAAGCTAGCTAGTGACAAGTTTAGGGGCAGGTGCTCCTTGGTGTCCCCCTGCCAGAACTAAACAAGTGACACCAATATATACAAGGGTTGCGCTGTTGGATTGGATATCAAGGGCATGCCAGCGCTGACCGCAGAATTTTTGTGCATGTATGAGAAAAAAGCATGGTTATGCCGGACCCAAACACTGGACCAATCCGGACGTCTCACCCCCCACCCCCCCACCCCCCCACCCCTCCTTCTTGCAATTGGCTACGAATTTCGAGATAATCCTCACCCAAAGATTTTTGTATTGCGATGCTGCATAACATGTCTTTTTTTCTTTTTTTTGGGGGGGATGACGTGCGGGGGGCCGGGGGGGGGGATTGGGGGGAGGGGGGCGCTGGCTGATCTGGACATCTGGACCGGACACCAGACCCGGGCATCCAGACCTGGGCCATCCGCGTTGCGATCCGGACGTCCAGATCGTAACCATGGAAAAAAGGTATGAAAAAGCAGTAACAAAAACTTTCCTTGGGAAAAAAAGAGCAAACGTTGCATTCCGTCAGCAACATAAATTCAACCGTAAATGTCAACTTTTGTAAATACTTCTAAGATCTAACTTGTGAATGTAAGAAGACCTCAACTTCACAATATGCTGCTTGTGAGCACTCCCTGTCAGATTTGCGAACTGTTTTGTTATCTGACTTTGTCATTGTTGTCCTGTCGCCGCCATGACTTGGTCCTTTCTTGACATGAACACGTTCAGGAGCTTTGCGATGTATTTTTGAAGGAGATCAAGGCAGTCGAGCGCCAAAAGAACCACAAAGTCATAGACTTTTGGGTGCTACTGGTTGTGCATGCGAATGGCGGACTGCACCGAAAAGCAGCGGAGACGATCTTGCGAAAGAAAATCGTTCAAGGACAACTGGGTGACTACCTCCTGCAGTCAAGCATACACAAGAAGGCAGAGTCCTTAAAGGTCAGACACGACGTCGCTCAGGATTTGTCACGGCTGTTCCTTTCTATCGCTTATGAGTCTCCATGTTAATAATGAGATCTATGTATGGGCTTGATAGAAAAAAATGTTGTGTGCAAAAGTCAAGGTTTGAAGGAAAATTCCCGGGGCGTAACGCGGGGGAAGCGTGAGTTGTATTTCTATGTATTCCGTTCTGACTTGCCGGCCCAAAAGGCACCGGACTGCTGCTCCCCAGAATAGAAGTAGCCTAGTTTTTGTTTTTTGCTTTGTTTTTTGTTTTGTTTTTTGAAGGTTTGAACTTTGTAGGAAAAAAAGAACATCCTGATGATTTCCGACATCTGCTCAGGTCAAGGTCATTTCATCAATTGTCTTTTTTATGGTTGCTGCGATTGGAGTCGTCACACATTATCTGGTGTAGTCGAGATCATTCCGCTCATACGTTTTATCGAAACACAAGCTGGAGATGGTATCTGCTTATATTTTTTCTACGAATTTAGTGCTAGGAATTTCTCACAAGCAATTTCGGTTTTTTGCATGATAACATTGTGAGATATAGAATGAAAAACAGTTAGAACTTAGATTGTGATCTTTAGGGTGGTTGTTTCCTAATCAATGTTTTTTTTTTTTTTCGCCCGATGGACCACGGATCAGGTTTTAAACTGATGATCAGAACCGATACTACACTTGATCTATTTTTAGCGAAAAGGCTGAGAAAGATAATGACTAATCAATGTCATTTCAGGTGGTGAAGGGTTTTGTGGCACAGAGTCGCAAAGATTCAAATCATGATGGTGTGTGGATCTTGGGTTGAGGAGGGTTTAGGGTTTAGGGTTTAGGGCTCAGGGTTTAGGGTTTAGGGCTAAGGGCTTAGGGTGTCAGGTTATTGGGTTTTGGGTTTAAGGCTTCAGATTTAGGTTGATGTGTGTAGCTTTCTTTGGGTGCTATGTGTGAGTCCAAATTCCACCCTTGTCTTCCAAAAGGGGACGTGGCTGAGCCCCTTTCACTATGGAATTTGACTGCATTTGAAGTTTGCACTCTTTACCGCAAAGGGGGTAGCAAAGGGATAAACAGTTCTTGGCTGTGACATACTTGTGGTGCACTTGCGGGATGTGGTGTCCGGTGCACGGGAAAATATTGACTTTTTTAAGTTTTTTAACTTCTTTTGCTCAGAATTGGCGTAATTTTTCTTTTCACAGTAGAGAATTGTGCGGTGCACATGCACCAAGTGTGGCACATCAGTGCGAAGCGGGCTGTGTGCTGTACGCTGTGCGCATGTGGGGTGCACTGCACATATGGTTTGTATCATATGGTTTGTATCGTCTAGCACCTTGAACCCGAAGGGGGTAGCCAAGCCACCAGGCACAAGTCCAGTTTATGACATATAGAATTTGCTTTGGCATATGCATGGACATTACTGCAACAGTAGAATGCTGCTGACCATACAGTCAACTACAACAATTCATGCCAATATTTTTATTTTTGACAGCCGACGACAGGTTGATAAAAATCTTGCAGCTCTACCGCAGTACCTCCGTAGCAAAAGAGGGGGGAAATGGGCAGGTGTGTAGGGGGGCCAACATAAGCGGTTAACAGGGACCCCCACTTTTCAGCCCCAGTTAACCCCTCAACCCTGCAAGGCAGCAGGTGCGCAGGCAAGCATGCTCGTGGGCTGTCAAAAAAGTACCATATAGAAATTGATATTTATGCACCCCCACGATGCAACAAAATGATCGTATCTTGCACTCTTGCGCAAAGTGCTTCACGCAATAATCATTGAGGAAGATAAGGAATGACGAGAGCCAAGAGTGCTAGCGACTGCAAACAATAGGCATAGGGAAATGCTAGAAACGCTGAAACAGGGATCTCCTTTGAACTTATATTTTTCTAAACTTGATTACTTGTTATGTTATGACTAGCACATCATTTGAAGGAGAACAGAGCTCTGGCCGAGTCTGAATGCTCTGTCAATATCCTTTTGTTCTATCAATATTAACTATCAATCATTTTCTATTTATATCAACTTTCAATCGTTGAAGGGAAACACCTGAGGCTGAAGTGCACTCACTAGAGGGACCCTCAGATAGTTTGGCAATGGTGGTCACTCTCAACATTGTAGGGTTTCCTTTCATGAATATAAAATTGTATGCTCATAGAACTTGACAAAATGAAGTTCTTTGCTGACGATCATCCTGATCTATTGGTATGATACTGTGGACTGGGCGTGGTAGTATGTGGTTGGGCATGGTACTATGTGGGTTGGGTGTGGTACTATGTGCCAGTATGTGGGTTGGGTGTGGTACTATGTGGAGTGACCTTATCGATGGGTTGGAGACCGTTGGACGTATTGAGAGAATAGACAGGGGTGTGGTACTACTATGTGGGTTGGACGTGGTACTACGTGGGTTGGGTGTGGTACCATGTTGAATGACCTTATGTAGGGCCCCAAGGCCATCAAGAGAGTAGATAGGGGCCGGCAGGTCCCCAAGTTGAAAACCAAGGCACGGAGCTCTGTCCCTGCTATGGACATGGGTTCATACGCATCAGGTTGACGCCAGAATGGTATATGACTATATGCTTATTCTCATCAGGGGAAAGTTGATCGGATGGCAGCCACGATGATTGACAAAAGTGAAAGTTGTGAAACCATATAATACAGTAAGTGTCGAGACTGGCAAATGCATTTGATGGCGTGCTTCGGTGAGGACAATGGGGCCGTGCGCCGGCCGCCTCGTCTTTTTTTAAGTTTTTTGTTCCTTTTTTTTTTCCCCTGTTGCCCGTTTTCTTCCCGATTGGTTCTCTCTTACTCCACTTATTTTGTAACTTTGCGGTTGCCCCGGATAATGTTTTTTTGCAACTTTGCAGGATTATTTCCCAACTTTGCTCAATATCAGTGAAACATTTATGAGGGCACGAGAGGCAGCTGTTCGACAGTTTGCATGCAAAACATATGCTCTCCTTTTCGAGTCGTTTGCCGATTCTTATCATCGCCAAGAGGTGTGTTCCCTTTGTCACGACAGGAGTGATCATCTCAAATTGATTTTGCCTGACAATGCCTGTCTAATCGTAAGAGGTAGTTGTGCGAGATCTGTAAATGACATACTGTTTCTTTTTTTCTGATTCTTACCGTCAACGTATCGTTGCTAGAAGGATGCTGCCTTGACTTAACCTGTGTACAAGTCTATGAGTTCATGCACACCGGATTTATGCTATTGCGCATGAGAGAACAAAACAAGCAGTGCAAAGGAGCAATTCATATGGCAGTGCCGTGGTTGTCCTTGTCGGTTTGAGCAGCATATGTGTCAACTTGATGACTTGGCAGAGAACCTACAATAAGCATTTGACTGGACATTATTTTGGACTAGATGAAAGCGCATCCATGCTAGACTTCAAAAGCCCATTCGGAGTATGTGCTTGGTTGGACCATTTTCCACTTTGTGTGTGCACTATGCTTGTGGAAGTAACCATCCTGATGTTCTCTATAACAGGCAGATTACGGAACTCATGGGGACAGTATGCAGAATATAACAACACAACCTCCATGTATCTTGCCGATTCAACTTTTAGACCCATTCATCAAAAGCCTTTTTGGTTACTTGTGGCAGATTGTTTACGTTTAGGCTGGATTGGATGTCAACCTGTGGAAGCACCCTATGTAACTATTGGACAAATTGCATCAGGTTTCCCCCCCCCCCCCCCCTCTTTACTTCGCAATCACGCCCTTTCTTGGTAAACAAAAAGCAAAAAGTGGATGTCCTGAAGGACGGGGTTCGGAAATTTCACATCGAGACACTGGATTGAAAGCATCTGTACCTGTTTTGCCAGAGTGGCCTTCTTTCCCCGAATAGTTAGAATGGTCATTTGTTGCTGCATCTGGACTGAAAGGTGAGCCAAATACAGTTACTATGACCGTAAGTTCTATTCAGGGGAAGACGGTCGTCTGCGAACCTGCTGGTTGGTTGGGGCTAAAATTGGAAGATGAATGTTTCCGATGCTTGTGTCTGGGAATGGGCAGAGCGTGGGGGTGAAGAAGGTAAGCATTGTTTTCCCGGGTGACCCGGCCGTGCAAGGACCAGGGAAGGTCCCATCAAAAGAAAATAAAAATAACAAAAATCCAAAAAAATACGCAAAAAAAACTTAAAAAAACTATGTTATGCAGGAAAATAAACTGAACAACTTTTGCCTCAGGGTCACATCGAAATTCTTTACCAAATTTTACGTATAATATATATTAACTTGTTCTTGGCCCGGCCGGGCAAGTGGTCCCGGGCCACTCTGGTAGCCTCGGTCATTAGACTAAAATTCACTAAATAAATGAGGTAGGTAACCGTGGGTTCGAATAAAGCTACTTTCTGTCCAAGTGATGAGAGTTTTGAGTGTTTGGAGAGTTTTTCGCAAACCTGGAACACTCTGGAAACACTCGAAACTCTCATCACTTGGACAGAAACGCTCAAAACCCGGTGTTGCAACTTCACACACGGCTTCTGTGTGTTGCGCAAAGTTGCACTTTTCTGCAGAAAGTAAACAACTTCTTATGGCAGCAAAATCATGTAGCGGAGCTGGCCGCACTGATAACTGACATGTAACTGGATTATGTCCTCAAAGGTTCTCTGCAGAGAGTTATGCGTCTGTCTCGGACTTACTGCAGTGAAATATCGTCTACAGGTACTGGCTGCTCTCATAACTCATACTGGGTCTGTAAATAATGAAGAAGTGGGGCCTTCAATGGAGACTCTTGTCTCGTTGGCGACAACTTTCCCACATGAGCTTCTGCCATTTGCAAATTTCATCAAAGGTACGTAATATTGTCCTTTCTGCTGAGTAATAATAATTGCATCCGAACTTTTCAGGGAAAAAAAAAAACCATCGCTGCGCAAAGGTTGGGCCGGTAAGCACTCATCGAATGAACGACGGGTTGGCAGCTCCCTTTGTCCACCTGTCCTCAAATTTGCTGATGTGTACACGAGCAGCACCCAGAGGTACAGTGCATCGACCTCACGGTACCAGTGTGGTCCACGTGGTGCAGACAAACAAAATTGAAAATCCATTCCGAATTCAAAGGGAAGTACTGGAATTTTGGTTCAATGAAGCGGATTTTGGCTGGAACAATAACCTAGATTCGTTTCAGAGCCAGATCCATTGAGGAAAATTGAAAAAAAAACTCGCAGTTGTAGAGGACTTGTTGCATACTCGTGAAACACAGTCATAAGTATGGCGCAGATTCCCAGAACCGACCAGATAATACAGAGTTGATACAAATACAGCGGAAGACTTGAGATACATGGACTGACTCAGACCTGACTCGGACTGCAATCAAACACTCTCAATCATACATCAGTGGTGTGAAAGCCTTGGCCTTGGACATAGACGAAAGGCCAGGGTCTGAGATCATCCACGGACGAATGGAGGGAGGAGAGAGACGAAGGGAGGAGGAGAGGGAAGATGATGTCAACTCAATGTTTCCAAAGATCGTATCTTGAAATGTCAGAGGTAGCGATAATCCGAAATGCTGCGAACACAATGTCTCACAATGTCTCAGATATCGATCTCACAATGTCAAGTACATCTCCAGAGGAAGATGAAATCAGATCCCACGAGTAGTCCTCAACCTATAGCCCCNTCTCTCTCTCTCTCTCTCTCTCTCTCTCTCTCTCTCTCTCTCTCTCTCTCTCTCTGTGTGCAAAATCGGAATGAATCAGACACACACAATGTTCCATACTCGTGAAACACATTCATAAGTATGGTGCAGATTCCCAGCACCGACCAGATAATACAGAGTTAATACAAATACAGGGGAAGACTTGAGATACATGGATTGACTCAGACCTGACTCAGACTGCAATGAAACACTCTCAAACATCCATCGGTGGTGTGAAGCCATGGCCTTGGACATAAAAGAAAACGCCGGGGCAATTCTCATGCACGGATGAATGGAGGGAGGTGAGACGAAGGGAGGAGGAGAGGGAAGATGATGTGAACTCGATGTTCCCAAAAATAGTATCTTGAAATGTCAGAAGTAACGAAAATCCGAAATGTCACGAACACAGAGTCTTGCAGTGTCTCAGATATCGATCTCACAATATCAAGGTACTTCTTCAGAAGAAGATGAAATCAGATCCCCAGAGTAGTCCTCAACCTACAGTCTCGATGTCGCTGTCTCCAATGTCATCAGAACTCGTCACCATCCTTCATACTCTAGCAGTTCCGTAGGAGTAACCAGGAGTAGACTTAGACTTAGAAGGTAGGGGGAGAGAGAGAGAGAGAGAGAGAGAGAGAGAGAGAGAGAGAGAGAGAGAGAGAGAGAGAGAGAGTGGCGGAGGAGGAAGAGGGAGAAAAGGCGAGGCCTTTCTCCCTGGTACCTGTCCCGGTAGCTATGGCGCTGCAGGAGGCTGGCGCTGGGCCGCGGGCTGGGCCGGTGGCTGGCGCTGTTCCTGCTGYGCTGGTTCCTCCTCGCCGYGGTGCTGATCCYTCCTCGCTGTTCCTACTAACGCTGCTGCACTGCGCTAATCCTGCTAACGCTGAAGCTCTGCACTAATCCTGAAGACTAACCTCCTCGCTACTAACCTCCCTACYGAGGCTGGTACCCAGCCTTTTGTAGTGCCRGGCTGGCCTCCYACCTGCTGGTACCTACCGGCCTGGACCGTTGATCTGATCAACGGTCCAGATTCAAAACTGGACTTGGYGCCTAAACGCGGCAGCCTCTGCACTTGCGCCGCCGGTAGGTCCTATGCTGGACCGGTACCGGCCTTGTGGCCGTTGGCCTGGGCCTCTACCCCTGGCCTGCCTGAACCGCCGTACCCCTGGCCTACCTGGGCCTCATCTGAACCACCGTCGTCCCCTTAGGCCTACCCTGCCTATCTGGAACCGGGCCCTAACTCTGGCCCGTGTGGCTCAGAATGCCACATACTCCCCCCCTTGAAGACCGAGCTAACTGCGAGGTCGAAGTTGTCTGTCCGATGTCCGTACGGGGCGGGCAGGTTAGGCAGCTTCCTTAGCAAGTCGATGTTTTTCGTAATGCGCGAAGATGAGGGGTGCTGTCGCCTTCAGGTCAGCTCGTGAAATCCAGCGTGTGTCGTCGGGATCACATTGCTTGAATGTAACTTTGTACCGCATTGGCTTGTTGCCGTGCTTGCGATGAGCGAGGACGCGGTCGACCTCCTGATGACCATCCATTGGAGGGTCCTATGACCGTCTGGCCGGGAAGTCCGCTGGGGAGGCTGGAGTGTAGACCACCAGCTTTGAAGCGTGAAATACCGGGTGGACCGTCAAATGCGTGGGAATCTCGATGATGAAAGATGGACCCGCGGGGTCGTCGCCAGCTGCTGAAGTGACCGTCCATGGCCCAAACCACTTTGGGAGGAGCTTGCGCGAGACGTGCTGCTCGAGCGCGAATTCCTCGGAGGTGACCCAAACCAGGTCGCCAGCGCGGATTGGACATGGGATGCAACACCGGTTGCTTGGTGCTGCATACGGACCTGAGCCTTTTGCGTATTTGCGTGGGCTTTGGCCAGCAGTTCTCTGTACTTCCGTGTAGAAGCGGGGGAGCAAGTGGCGTCGATATCGGCAGCCCGTGGAAGCAAAATGTTTGCGAAGATACGTCCTTTCCGTCCATTGTGATGCAACTCGAATGGAGTCACGCCAATCGCCGGGTGCACCAAAGTGTTGTAGGCAAACTCGATGTCGGGAAGGCAGTCAACCCAGTCCTTCTTATCTGGGCGGATGAGTGTGCGGAGCATCATCTGCGCAGTCTGGTGCGCACGTTCCGTTTGCCCATCCGTTTGAGTCTGGTGCCTGATTCCACCATGAGTGTCGTCCAAAAGGCTGACATGAAACGAGTGTCGTGGTCGCCGACGATGTCTTCCGGAACGCCGTGGCTGCAAAACCAGCTGGTATGCAAAAGTCGTGGGAGCTCGGGAGCCGTCGCATGATACTTGATGGAAAAAATCGAGCGTACTTGCTCAAACGGTCGACGACCGTGAGAATACCATCATGGCCAAGGTGATCGCGAGGGAAAGGACCGGTCACATCCATAGCAATGGAGAGACCCGGTTCCCGAGGAATCGACAATGGTTTCAGTTCGCCGTATGGGAGCTGATGGCGCCCTTTGTTCCGGTGGCAAACTGCACATGACTGAATGTACCGATTGACGTCGCTGATGATGTCCGGCCAGTGAAATCGCTGGCGGAGTCGTGCAAGTGTGCGTGTGACGCCAAGGTGTCCCGCTAGTTGAAGAATCGTGGTGTTCGCCAAGGAGGCGAGTGCGCAAGGTGCGGTCTTGGGGAACACACAACAAGTCCTTGCCTCGTGTATAGAGAAGCAAGTAGTTGTCGACAATGTGATAATTGCTTGCCGGCGGGTGATCCGATGATAAGTCCGCATAGAGTGTGGAGAATCTCGGATCCGACTTGTAGCCGTTTACGAAATGCTGTTGCAGGTCCTCATCGAGGCCGAATGTGGAGTGCACCAAGGCGCAAAGATCAGGTCTTCGCGAGAGAGCATCCGCTGCCTTGTTCGAGGAGCCTGGTATATGCTTGGAGGTGAAGACGAAGTGGTCAATGAAGTACATCCACCGACGGATCGTGCTGCTCACCGTGTCTTGCGTCTTGTAATACATCAACGGATTGTTGTCCGTTGCCCACGTGAATCGCCGACGCCCGAGGAGAAAGTGACGCCAACGCTTAAGTACGATGACAAAAGCTAGCAGTTCCTTCTTCCTCGCATCATCAAGTGTATTGATGGGCGGCACCTTTTGGCTGAAGTACTCAACTGGATGCCAGTCTGTGCCGTCATGTTGTTCCAAAACCGCGCCAATGCCATAGTCGGAAGCGTCCGTAGTCAGTTTGGTAGGCAAGGTCGGGTCATAGATGCTTAAGACGGGAGCTTGGAGCAAGGCCGTCTTCAGCGTATGGAATGCGTGTCGGGCTTCGTCATTGAACTCGAAGGGCACCAAGGGGGACTGAAGTCGCGACAATGGTACAGTGATACGTTGAAAACCTTTGACGAAGTGCATGTAATATGATGCTAAGCCAAGAAAGGAGCGGACTTCGGTAGTACACTTGAGGTCCGACCAATCTTGAATGGCTTGTACTTTGTCCGCGAGTGGACAAATGCCTTGCAGCGTAACGTAATGGCCTAAGTACTCCAACTCTTGCTGGGCAAACTCGCACTTGTCGCGGTTCGCCTTGTACTTGGCGATACGGAGCCGCTCCAAAACGGCGCGAAGGTGCTCGAGGTGCTCGTCCAGCGTCCGACTATAAACCAAGATATCATCAAGGTAAATGAGTACGGTGCGGTCGAGCAGGTCGCAAAATTCCATTGTCATAGCCGCTTGGAAAGTAGCCGGGGCATTGGTGAGACCGAAAGGCATGACGATCCACTCAAAGTGCCCATACCGCGTCTTGAATGCGGTTTTGTACGATCTCTTGGCTGTATCTCGATCTGGTGATATCCGGACTTGAGGTCAAGCTTCGAGAAGTACTTGGCGCCGCCTAGTCGCTCAAGAAGATCATCGATCTGAGGGAGAGGGCCGACGTTCTTGATCGTTTGCCCGTTAAGTTTCCGATAGTCGGTGCACAAACGAAGGTCTTTGTTCTTCTTCCGGACGAAGAGAATGGGAGCACCGTATGGCGAACAGCTAGGGCGAATCCAGCCCTTGGCCAAGAGGTCGTCTAGTTGTGTCAGAAGCACTTGAAGCTCCTCTTCGCTCATGCGGTAGATACATCAGCGTGGAGGTACGCAAACTTCCTCGAGAGTGACCCCGTGGTGTATGGGCCGATCCGGTACGACTCCGGCGGGAGCTTGGAAGACATCCTCATAGCTGTCCAAAAGCTCGATGGTGCGTGGGTCCGATGTGTCCGTCTTGGGCTGATCACCGGGTGGGAGGGCGTGAAGAAAACATATGCCCATCTCCTCGATGTCATTCCGCCGGATGGATTGGCGAATGCTCGCCGCGGAGACCACGTGACAACCAATCGAAGGATGAGGAAGTGGCACCGTACACGGGACTAGTTCGCCACGCCAATCACGAACATGAACGGTGCGTCGATAAAAGTTCACCGGATGGTCTTCGCTTTGCAGCCACGACATGCCTAAGATCATATCGAACTTAGTGTCCAATATGTCGAATGACACGGCCTCGCATGCTAGCGGGGCAAAGTACACGGGCACGGAGTCAACGCAACGGTCGATTGACTTTTGCGTGTGACCATCGGCCAACGTGATGTGCGTAGGCTGACTTTTCCTTCGAACGCGCGGGCCTAGCGAAGTCTTGGCTGATGTAGTTGCGAGACGCTCCACAATCGATCAGGGCACTGCAGGTCGCCTTTCCGATTTGAATGCGGATGTAGAGGAGCGGCGCGTCGATGTCGACGTACCGTTGCCTTGCGTGCTCGCGGTCGATCTTCGCAAGATAGTTACGAAGGTCAACAACCGCTACTCCGCCGTCCGTCGACGGAGGTGGTACTGCAGCGTGCAAGTATTCGCGCAAATGTGCCATCATCAAGGCGTTGCAATGCGGTCTTGGCAAAGAACCGGTGGAGGGAAGAGGCAACCATTGGAAGTCCTCAACCATCAACGGGTCGAGTTCCTCAAGCCTCGCCCAAAGTGACGGATCCTCCGATAGAAGGGCTGGCGAAGCAACCAGTTCGTTGTCCGACGGCGGAACTACCGCATGCGCTTGAATCTTGCACGTGGAGAGGCTGGTTCAACGGTGGGACCAGCTCGACAGCATAGTTCTCGAAATCAATACAAGAACTTGCGACTACCGCATCATCCCCGGATGTGAGAGAGACTGCTACCGTCTTCACCCGAAAATAACGCCCGGGCGTTATATTCAACTTACCCTAAAAAGATGAGATTTTTGTTTTTACTCACTTTTTTTCAAATAGAACGCCCCTTCGAATAGAACCCCCGGGGGTTATATTCGAATAGAACACCCGGGTGTTATATTTGAATGTTCCATGGGCAGAGTGCCTTGGAGAGGTAGTATACATGGGTTTTAAAGGGCGGGGAAGAGGGTATACATGGGGTTTGAAGAGTGTTGAATGGGGGTTTGACTTCCAAGGGGTATATTTTGGCTTTAGTTTTTGTTTTTATTTTGTATTTCCGAGTTTATAAGGAATTCTGAAGTGCCCCTCAGCCAAAAGTTGGTCGCATTCCAATCCCGGACAACGTATTTTTTTTTCAGAATTTTTTGATTTTGTTTTTTTTTGGAATTTTGGGGCCTCACCGAAGTTACTACAAATTTATTGAATATAACGCCCGGACGTTATAAACGAATATAACGCCCGGGGGGCGTTATATTCATACACAACGCCCGGGCGTTATTTTCGGGTGAAGACGGGAGCAAGGCAGCCGACTCCGGCGGATTGGGAAGTGATGTCGCTGCACTTCCCGCTGTGCTTAGTTTTCCGAGCTTGGACGCTTGACATTTTCCTTGTCCTTGTCGAGGCATGCGCTGGTGATGTGTTTGGTGCCGTTGCACCAGAAACAGCATCCCCATTTCTGTCTGAACTTGAACATGTCTTCTGTGATACCGAATTACGTCCATGGTGCCTGTCGTGCTCCATCCGCCTACGCTGGTTTCACCTTCTGTTTTCCCCCTCGGGGTCTTGAGCATTGCGGTGGTATCGCAGCCGCCACATCTCCGTCACTTGATATAGACGCGGCTGCGTGGTCCTCACTAGGTCCTTGCTGGACTGCTGCTACTTGCGGCGTCCGATGACCTTTGCCTTTCTCCACGTAACCGGGCTGTTGGCGGGTCGCATTGGCCGCACGCCGGTTACCTTGTATGAGCTCCCTTGCCTTTGAGATCATGTCATCAAAGGTCTCATACTGGAATTCGCTGCCAAGAGCAGCTGTCAAGGCGTTGCATGACCGGGCGAAAAACTCGGCCCGGATTGAGTCGAACGGCAAGTTCAACTCTGGGGTGGCGACGAGTCTTTGCCACTCCGTCAGCCATTCCCGTGATGTTTGCTGGCCTTTTAATATGCGGAAGATCTTGTTCAAGGCGTGCCGTTTGTCTTTGTTGACCATGAACCGTGTCTTCCATTTCTTCGCGAACTCCTCCCACGTAATCTTGGTGTGGAGGGCGGCGATGGTGCATTCCAACGTGACGACCATGTGAGTCATGAAAGCCTGCGCCCCTCCAATGAGTTGGAGGTAGCGTGAGTCAAGCCGCCGTTCGGGTAAGACGTGATGTACGTCTGCCTCCGCGTTGAATGCCATCCACCACTGCAGCGGTTCAGTCTTGTGATAATCGTCGAACTTCTCAATCTTGAAGTTCGGCATTTTCCATTCCTTGGCGATGGCGGCCGGTCGTTGTTGAACGCGGTCGCTGAGCGTCTGCAGCTGATTGCTGACTGTCGATGCTCCAGCAAACTTGCTGATGTCGCTGAGGGATGCTACCACGTGGTTGATCCGCTCCTCGAGTTGCTTGGCCTGGGCCGCCAAAGCTGGGCTGCAGTCTGCTACTGCACTGCCCGTCGACGCAACCGCCAAAGCTGGGCTGCAGTCTGCTACTGCACTGTACGTCGTGCCAACCCCGTGCTGACATCGGTCTGCAGTTGGTCGTTGATTGTCTGCTGCTGGCTGTTGGCGGCCTGTAGTGTGCCGATCTCGGTCTGCAGGCTAGCAATCTTCTTGTCCAGTGTTTTAAACGTTGCTTCGTGGCGGATGAAGACCTGCCGCATGATCAGCAGTTCACGTTGCTGCCAATTGCACGTGTACAGCAGATTCTCCATCAAAACTGCTGTGGCCTCCTTGTTTCTCTCTTCCTCGGTCGGCTCCTCTTGTTCTTCGTTTGCTCGAAAATGCTGCTGTCGGAGTAAACTCCGGTACGTGGCTTCTTCGTTGGCGAGCTCCATTGTGGCTTGGTAACGAGCTTGGTTCTGACTGGCTTCGACCTGCTGCTGTTGCAACCTTGCGGCTGCTGCAGCTTCTGCTGCGGCCCGCTGACGTGCTGCCTCTGCTTCTGCCAGCTGGCGTTGGATTGCCTGCTGGCGGGCGGCCTCCTCCTCTTCCCACTTGCTCAGTTCAGCGGCAGTGGTCTCCGAGTAAAGCTGCGTTTGAGAAATGCTAGTAGCGTTTCATCAGCCTGCTGAACTGGTATGGGAGGGGTAACCGGCCTCTTGGGGCTGGCTTGATCATTGGCGTCGGCCGTAGCGGCCATGGTCGTGCGTAGTCTGCGCGGGATCCAAGGGGTCTTAGGTCCCTGTTGGGGTTTGGCTCCTGTGGATCCGCGCTCCGCAAGCCGTTGGCTGCGGCGCATCAAGTACTCTGGTCTTCGTCTGCTGCTGACGTGTCATCGCTGAGGTGGCACCTGCTGATGTGGCACTGCTGAGGTGGCTGCTGCTGATTCGGCACTCGGCTGTCGTGGCACGCTGGGGTGGCACTCGGCTGATGTGGCAATCTGCGTTCGTGGCCTGCTGCTGATGTGGCACAAGTGCTGACGTGGCCGGAGACTGAAGTCTGCAGTACCGAGAGGAGGAGAGAGAAGGTAGGGGTGGAAGAAGGGAAAGGAGGCAACAATGCACAGACAGTCCCTTTCTTCCCTGACCTTGAACTTGACACTAATAAATAAATAAATAAATTCTCCCCCACAAAAATTTCAAAGTTTAAGAAATTAAATATTAAATTAGTTATTTAAATAAAATTTAATCAAAAAGTACGAGTTTAATTAAATAAAATTTAATTTTGGCAAAAGATTAAATATTGAAAGAATATTTAAATTTGCAGCAATTAATTTGGCAAAAGTTAAATATTTAATTAACGAATATTTAAATTTGCACAAGTAAAAATAAATAAAGTTTGAGCAAGATTAAACATTTAAACATAATTTTGCAATAACCCATGCCATATGTCTCGTAGAAATCTGAGGGCCGACCTGGCCGCCCTCAACCAGGCCAAAAACGAGGTAAGGGACCCCCACACAGGGATTCAGGGCCTGGGCGTGCCACAGTTGACTTCTGTCAACTGTCGCGACCCCAACAGTCAAGGTCCAAAGGTATCCAGTCCAGGCCACCGGTCAAGCACACACACTTGTTTGTATGCAGGTACCCAGANACCCCAACAGTCAAGGTCCAAAGGTATCCAGTCCAGGCCACCGGTCAAGCACACACACTTGTTTGTATGCAGGTACCCAGACAGCATAAGGTCCAAGGGGAAAATCTGCAACTGTACGATCCAGGCCAATCGGCTGTGACTCAATCTGGACGACTGAGGGAAGGAGACCCGAGGCCAGAGAGCCTCGACAAATGCTACTTAAAGACTGGCCTCGAGGTGGTCAGCATTCAGTCTTGCTATGCTGGTTCAACGCTGGCTTGACTTTGACTCGACGCTGGCATTATGCTATTGCGACGCTGGCTGTGCTTCAGAGCTGCGGATGACGACATGAGGGAGAGGCAGGACTCTGGCATTGTGCGCCAGGCATGCTGATGTGGCGCTGCCTGTAGTCTTCATGGGATGCTGATGTGGCGCTGCCTCTGGTATATGTGGCGCTGCCTCTGGTCTACGTGGCATGCTGACGTGGTGCTGCCTCTGGTATATGTGGCGCTGCCTTTGGTCTACGTGGCATGCTGACGTGGCGCTGCCTCATTACTGATGTGGCATTGCCACCTGTCTTGATTGTTGACGTGGCATTGTCCACGCTGTTTACATGAGGTGACTGATTGCAAGGGAAGAGGAAGATCGGAACTGTGGAGAGATCGTGAATACGCACTTGATTGTCTTCATGTTGACATTGCTCCAGTGCTGATGAGGGACTAATTAGACGTGCCACGTGGCACATTGAGGATACTTCAGACACTCGTTCAGACTATTGATTATTGAAGTGGTGATTGAGGAGGGAGCCCGAAGCGGGAGTGGGCATTGTATTTACTTCCTCTCCTTTGTCTAATCTCCCTCCTCTCTACTTCATCTGTGTATGACTATCTCGTCTATTCTGTCTGGACACGATCTGATTATTAGTAATCGTCAGCTGGTTGACATTCTGGACTTGCATTGTTGATGACTGACTTCACGTTCTGGGTTCATTGCAATTCGGTATCGGAGCAACTCTTCATCGCGATCTGCTGTCAGCTGTCAGTTGCTGACGTGGCACCCAGGTAAGTGGGAGGTGCCGCATGTGAAATATGAGACGTGTTTATTAACGCGCGCGGTCATACCGCAAGTCTAGACACGGTAATCGTGCACTTGCGAGCAGCCATCCCTTGAAGATGATGACAAGTCTACACTGAAGATTGAAGAGCTGCGTTGGCAACAGGCTGACGTGGCATTGGTACCGCTGATGTGGCACCTTGTTATGTGGTATTTTGGCAGGATAGGGTCTGACGTGGCACGTACCTGTGCTGTGATTACCTGCTGATTGGGCATTGACGTTGTATTCTAGTGTATGTGTGTGACAGGCATACATTGCTGACGTGGCATCCCCCTTGTATACCTCCGGGTTCTTGATGTGCTGACGTGGCAGACTCTGACGAGCTGCTGTGTTGGCACTCCAGGGGTGACACGTGGCATATGTTGGGTGAGGTGTCGAGTGTGCTGGTCGCTGCAGACAGTACAGCTATAGAGAGAAGAGGCTAACAATTGTTTGTGATTGTTGTTGGTTTCCTACTTACCTGTTGCCTGTTCTGTGGTGTCCTTGCATACTCACCCGTGTTCTGTTGACTTGATCACACTGGCCGTGGCTGCGGTACCTGTACACATACTGTAGGACGTCATCACAGAGAACGAACAGACAACAAAAATAGATTAGTAAATTATTGATCATCATCTGTTTCTTTGTAGTTGCTTTGGTGAACTCTTGCTGTAAAAGTCGCGTGCGTCGTGGAATTTATTTCTGTCTTTTAATTTTATTTATTGTGCGGCATCTGCACGCTTGGCAGAATGCATTCTCTTTGGAAATGTCTGCGTGCCTCTATCTTGACCCGGTTCATACCCCTCTTCGTCTTTCCCATCCCTCTCACCGTCTTTGCTGATGAAGAGAGAGTGGAATTGAAAACTCGTGGACAGATTGACGGGAGGAGACAGACTTTGTTGGGTCTCCTTCGTCAACTGTTTGGCGATATCCATGGTGCCGGTCAAGATGCTGAAATACATGTTCACGGACAGGTCAATCTGTATGATGCAGAAAGAGACCTACAGGCCGCTGAAACTGCTGTTCAAATGATGGAGACAGGCAAGAAGGTCGAAGACCTCATAAAGCAAGGACGATTAGTCCTTGATCGGTTTGTTGCCGAGAGCCTTGAGAAATTAGATCGGGAAAGAATAGTAAAGAAAGAAGTAAGGGTTGGAAGGAGAGAACCGCAATTGTCTGTGGATGTGATGGAGGAAAACATCAGATAGTTAGAAAACACATTGAGAGAAGAGGGAAGAAAAGTGAAAGAGTCTCAATTTACTATCAAATACTGATAGAACAACAAGAAGAAGAAGAAAGAGTAATGAATGAGTTGAGAGAAAAGTTTCATTACAAAGAAGCAGGAAGTGAGGTTGCATCCATTCTTCAGTCTATTATGGTCTACCTCGTGCATCTCGAAAAGAAGATTGACAGCAACACCACCGCAATCGAAACAATGACCAAATTAGTGAAGGGAAAAGGAAAGGTGAGTGTTGAGGAGGAGACGAAGGGGGAGGCAGAGAGGAAACCACCCCAAGAGAAACTAATGAAGGATGCCATGAAACGGGACACGCCCGAGAAACCGGAAGGTTCGAAGAAAGCGCCCGAGAGAATGGTTGAGAAGAAAGAAGAACCCACCGGAAAGAAAGAAGAATCGGCGAAAGAAGCGGAAAAACCTAAGAAGAAGGAAAATGTCAAAATGAAGTTGCCATTCACGTACAACAACAAAATGGAAGAAAACCTGTTGCTGTGGATCGCCGAAATACAGACTTATTGTAGCACTACACCCGTCGAGCCCGAGAGTCAGGTCGCGTTCTCCACGTCGTGTTTGGGGGGAGTGGCTAAGGAGTGGGTGCTGGCAGAGGCCAATGCTGCTGGCTTCGACGACATTGGTGAGTGGGCCAAGACGCTTACTCTCAAGCAATTTCTCCAGAAGATTAAGGAGAGGTTCTTGGATAAGACAACGACCGACAAGGCCTTTGACGAACTCACCACTATAGGCCACAAATGCTGGACATCCGTTGATGCTCTGTCTCATGAAGTTGATCGTCTGTTGCAGGTACCTGGACTGAACTCACAGGACAACCAGGTCTTATACATCTACTCACGAGCGTTGCCCGAGCCCATCCGTGGACAGCTCGTGGCGGAGTCGATGTCTGGTAAGTATAATTATCGGTAGTTTCGTGACCTTGCTCTTCAGAGAGAGCAAATGACCGCACAGGTCAAAGGTACGTACGCTTCAGTAGTCAAGGCGGGACCGGTTGGTGGGTACGGCAAGCGGGTCCTCTGGTGGCAAAAGCGTCAGGACCATATGCTTGTGTTATTTGACGATGAAATAGTAGAGAAATTACCTCTTGGTGAGTCTGAGGGAGGAGGAGGTAATAGCGGCAGTGAATCTGAGAAGGGTGATGTCACTGTCGTATTGGCCAACAAGGGAGGCCAAAACCAATGGAAGAAGAGGAAGAGGCCACGCTCGTTTTCCTAGCATCCCGGCATCGCGTTCGGGAGACCTTGAGAAAAGATGAACATGACTCGGGAGGAATGGCAGTCCAAGATGGACAACCGCCAATGCCTCAAGTGTGGCACCGTGGGGCATGTGATAGCCTGATGCCCACTTATCCGTAACCCAAAAGCGAGCAGCCAGTAGGAGTAGCATCTGCTCCTACTGAGTTGAGGGGATTAGACGAAGACAAAGGTAAGGCGCCTAGAACTCCTTTTATCCCTTCGACTCTTAAGGCAGAAGATGACTCTTCTTCCGCTCGTCGTTCAGATTACCCTGACACTGTGCTTTGTTTTGTCTCACTGGACGATTCCCTTGACGAGCTCGACAATGAACTAATAGCACTACAGAGTTCGTGGGCGAAGAAAGCGAAGTCTAATGGCGAGTTGATGATCGCGGATATTGAGATTGCGCATACGCGAGTAGGTGCTCTGTTAGATCCGGGATCGGCGTGGTCTTATATCTCAGAGAAGGCAATTCGAAAATTGCATCTGGGAATGAAGGTGAAGGATTTACCTAGACCTATCACGTCTATACTGGCTGTCAAAAGCACAATTACTGTCTCTCAATATGTCGATCGTGTTAAGTGTTATTTCCGGTCAAAGGAAGGTAAGAAGATTTTGCATGAAATATCCTTCCTAACTGAAAAGAACTTACCATTCGATATGATTCTGGGAATGGATTGGCATGAGGAGGCCGACCCAGAGGTAAAGTTCAAAGACAAAATTGTCAAACTCAAGGACGAAAAGTCCGAACTGCGTGCGATAAAGTTGTATCATAAGTTTGGCTCTGACTCTACTTTGTCTTTCTGTTGTATGAGTTACCCAGCCTTTCGATCGATGGTAACAAAGAAGAAGTTGGATCAGGAGATGATGATGGTGATTGTCAAACGAGTAGGTGAGTGTTCCTCATCTTACGCACCTTCAATCGAAAGACTTCTAGATGAATACAAGGACTTGCAGACGGAGCCGACGAGAATCACTGAGTGTGCTATTAAGCACACAATCGAGATCATTCTCGGAAGCAAAATTCCCAAGGGTCCCATTTACCGTATGTCTTCCAGGGAACTTGAGGAATTACGAAAACAGCTGCAGGAACTTACTGACAAGGGATGGATTCGCCCTAGCTCATCTCCTTATGGTGCGCCTGTCTTGTTTGTGCCCAAAAGGGAAGGTGAACTTCGACTATGCATTGACTATCGAGGGCTGAATTCTGTCACTGTGAAAAACGCAGAACCACTTCCCCGCTCATTGACGATCTGTTAGACCAACTACAGGGATGCAGGTACTTCAGCAAGATTGATCTCAAGTCAGGGTACCACAAGATTGAGGTGGCTCCTGAAGATCAACACAAGACGCCGTTTCGAACAAGGTATGGTCACTACGAGTTTGTAGTAATGCCTTTTGGTCTGACTAACGCCCCTGCAACCTTCCAGAGGTCTATGAATGAGTTGTTTCGTCCATGGTTGGACCAATTCGTAATTGTCTATCTCGATGATATCCTAGTGTACAGTAAAACACTGGAAGACCACGAGAAACATCTGCGAATGGTTCTCCAGAAGTTACGTGAGGGTAACTTCAAACTAAATCCTAAGAAGTCTGAATTTGCTAAGCCTGAAGTACTATACCTAGGGCATATAGTGAATGAAGAAGGACTAAGACCAGAAGAAAAGAAGATTACAACAATCCAAGATTGGCCACAACCTAAGACTATAACCGAACTCAGATCTTTCCTAGGACTTGCTAGTTATTATAGGAAGTTTGTCAGGAACTTTTCCTTGATAGCTGCTCCTATGAGAAGACTGCTAAAGAAAGAAAAACCTTGGTTGTGGGACAAAGAATGTGAGTCATCGTTCAGGAAACTGAAATCTGTTTTTACTCACTATCCTGTCTTAAAAATTGCTGACCCTTCTCTTCCCTTCATCGTCACGACTGACGCAAGTCAGTATGGGATTGGCGCTGTGTTACAGCAAGACGACGTTAAGGGATATAACCCTATTGAGTTTATGTCCAGAAGACTTCCGTCAGAGAAAGTCGCCAACTCCACATATGAAAGGGAATTGTACGCCTTAGTCGTTGCACTAGATACCTGGAAGCACTACTTGTTGGGAAGACATTTTACTGTCTACTCTGATCACTCTACACTGAAGTGGATCAAGACTCAGCCTAGACTCTCTGACAAGTTGGTAAGGTGGTCCGCATTCCTTGATACATTTGACTTCGAGGTAAAAACCATCAAAGGTAAGTCTAACGTGGTTGCGGATGCTTTGTCCAGGCGTGCAGACTTCTTTGGAACAATAGTCTCCTATCTCGATATTGGGAATGAATTGAAGGAACAAATAAGGAAGGGATATGAAAATGATCCTATCTGGAGTCCTATCATTGGGACTTTGAGAAAGAACCCTGAACTATTCCCAAAGTATCAAATGACTGATGGCCTACTCTTCTATATAGACAAGACCGAAGAAAGACTGTGTATTCCTCACCGAGAACCAATTAAAAGTTTAATCATTGGGGAATGCCATGAAGCAGAAGGACACTTTGGTTTTAAGAAGACGTATGCCGATGTACGAGAACGTTTTGAATGGAAAGGAATGAAGGAAGATGTATTAACCTATGTGCGGACTTGTCTTGTCTGTCAGAGGAACAAACCCTCACATGAGAATCCGATGGGACTACTGAGACCACTGCCTATTCCCAGTGAGTCAGGTGAGTCTATGTCTATTGACTTCATGAGCCTCACTAAGAGTCGAAACGGCAACAGTCAAGTAATGGTCATCGTCGATAGATTCTCTAAGTATGCTGCTTCCTGAAGCTAGAACCGAACTAGTGATTCAAAAATTTCAGATGCGATGAGTATGGATTTCCGAAAACCATTGTCTCTGACAGAGATGTTCGGTTCACTAGTCTACAATGGCAGAAGTTGATGGAAGTCTATGGCATCAGGTTGACCATGTCGTCAGACAGACATCCTGAAACCAATGGTCAAACTGAGCAAATGAATCGTCTATGCCAACAACTTCTGCGAATGTATGTCCGACCTGATCAGATTGATTGGGATGAGAACGTACCCAAAATTGCTAGTGCCTATAATAACAACATACATACTGTTATAGGTAGAACATCGAATGCACTGCATAAAGGGTGGAAGCCTTGGCGCCCCATTGAGGCCCTGACAAGAGACCAGATTCAGAGGCTACCCCCGAGTACACGTGAGTTTGCAGTTTTATATGAAGAAGACATTAAAAAGGTAAAGGAAAACATACAAAAATCCCAAATACAAATGATTGAACAGGCTAACAAGCATCGTCGACCTTCACAGTTTCAAGAGGGAGATTTTGTTTGGGTTAAGTCTAAAGAGTTTTCCTTAGAAGAGAATGTATCTCAGAAACTGCTACCTGTCTACTTTGGACCCTGGGAAGTTCTCAAGGTGATTGGAGATGCAGACGGACCATCCTATCGCATTGACATACCTCCACATCTAAGGACGTACCCTGTCTTTCATGCGTCTAAACTGCTACCCTACGTAGAAAGTAACATCTTTCCTAATAGGCCATCCATGTTTCCACCATCTATGAATGGGAACTACGAAGTTGAGAAGATATTGGAACATGCCTATTTCTCTACAGGTGGCAGACGACGACCTCAGAAGCAGTACAAGGTAAAGTTCAAATCCCAACCTCCATTTGAAGCTAGATGGTTTAGTAGAAAAGAAGTTTTAACCACTGCTCCTGACATTGTTGCTGCATATGAACGTGGGCTAGGATAGAAATTGTTGTATTTTCTGCGATGGAACTCGAAAACTGGCTCGGCAGGAATGCAATAACCCATGCCATATGTCTCGTGGAAATCTGAGGGCCGACCTGGCCGCCCTCAACCAGGCCAAAAACGAGGTAAGGGACCCCCACACAGGGATTCAGGGCCTGGGCGTGCCCCAGTTGACTTTTGTCAACTGTCGCGACCCCAACAGTCAAGGTCCAAAGGTATCCAGTCCAGGCCACCGGTCAAGCACACACACTTGTTTGTATGCAGGTACCCAGA